>PVIH01007570.1:0-99128 GCA_004025045.1 Sigmodon hispidus
AGTGTAAGACCAGATATAACACGTGAGCAATGGCTCAGGACAGTAACTGTGAGGTGACAAAGACTAGTGATCCTGGGGTAAAACACAAAGCTACCTAAAATCAGTGTAAGATCCGATATAACACGTGAGCAATGGCTCAGGACAGTAACTGTGAGGTGACAAAGACTAGTGATCCTGGGGTGAAACACAAAGCTACCTATAATCAGTGTAAGACCAGATATAACACGTGAGCAATGGCTCAGGACAGTAACTGTGAGGTGACAAAGACTAGTGATCCTGGGGTGAAACACAAAGCGTGCTCAGGACCCAGGCTGAAGCCAGATATTTCCTGAGCTGAGGAGACAGAGCTGAAAGCCTAGGCAAGAAGGCCGTTAGCATCCACAGGATGGAATAGCTGAGCTTGTGGAACACACAGGAAGGGAGATACAGAGAGCTAGAAGCCCCTGAAGCACTCAGGTGAGTACATACCATGGAGAGGCCAGGCCCAGGCAAAAGGATTATTTGAGCTCAGGAGTTTGGAGCCAGCTTGGTTCATAACAAAACAAGACAAGAACAAAGCAAAGCATCAATAAAATGTGGGGCAGAGTTAAGCACTGAAACAAAAGTAAGGATTCCTGGGGAGCAAACTCCAAAAAAGACAGTGATTTCCTACTGTGTGAGCCACTAGGTGAGTCCCACACTGAATGTGGCCTGGGCTTAGGGAGTCACTTTTAAAGAAAGACAAAAAATGGCAGGTGTGAAGGTGAGCAACCCAGATGCTAAGGACCCCCAAAGTAAAGGAAAAATTTGGAGGCAGGAAAAATATATATTCCTTCCAGACCTGAGGGAATGTATAACTCACAAATCCAAGAAACTGAAATGAACATGAAGAAAATGATATCAAGCTGTGGTATCACCAGATTTCTTAAAGCTAATGATAAGAAAATTTTTAAAGAGGAGCTGAACAGGAGACATATCTATACAAGGAAAAAGAGCTAAAGATAAGCAAAGGTTTCTCAATTAAGTAACGCAAGCTCAAAATACGAAGCAACATTCTTAAGAAGAAAATGAAAAAAAAATAGCCTGCTTGAAATTCTTCATGCAGTGAATTATCTTTCCAAAATCAAGGATGCAGGCCAGTAAAAATGGCTCAACTGAGGATGTGCTACACAAGCCTGGCAGTTTGCATTCCATCTTCAGAACCCACAGACAAGTAGAAGGAGAGAACTGAGTCCTCAGGCCCCTCTGCTGTCTTCCACATACACCCTGGTATGCACATAATACACACATACACCACAGACATGTAAACAGAAGGCAGACAGACAGACACAATAGCAAAAATAATATAATTTTAAAAAATCAAGGATGCAATACTTTCTCATGGAAAGGCTAAAATCACTGGGCAGTATGTCTGCACAGTAAGAGATGGTGAACAAAATGCTTCAAGGACAAGAAAAGTGATGTCATAAAAATTTGATTCTATGCAGAAATGCCAGTTATAGGGATGGATCTAAATGTTCTTTGTTGTCTCTCTTTTTCATGAGATGTTATCTTACCATGTGTCCTTGGTAGTGTCAGTATTCTCTATGAAGAGGAAGTTGGTTCAAGCTTTCCCCAATCCTCCTGCCTCAACCTCCCAATTTCTGGGTCTACAGGTCTGTGCTACCATAACTAGCTATAAATAAACCATTTTATTATTATTAAAATTCCTTTAAAAAAATAAAATAAAACAAAGCAAAAATAGTAATAAAATGTTAGCAAGTTGGTGAAATATTTAGTAGTAAAATGGTGAGGCTAGCACAAAGGTCTATGTAAAATATGTATGGAAATATGTAATTGTAAATTCTGATATGCTGATGGATTAGTATGACATCACTTTATTTTCGAGGCAGGGTTGAGACATTGTTTCTTCATGTAGCCCTTGCTCTTCTGGATCTAATTCTATAGACTAGGCTAACCTCGAGAAATCTGCCTACCACAAACTTCCCACATGCTTGAATTAAAGGTGTGTGCCACTACCGCCCAGTTCAACATCACTTTAAAGTAGATGTGTAAGTGAAAAATATATACTGTGGATGGGCAGTGGTAGTGTATATCTTTAATCCCAACATTTGAAAGGCAGAGGCAGGCAGATTGAGTTCGAGGCTATCCTGATCTACATAATGAGTTCCAGGACAGCCAGGGCTACACAGAGGAAAACCTGTCGCAACACACACACACACACACAATCTACGTATACTGTGAGCTAGGCCTGGTGCAGCCTATAATCTCAGCAGTGGAGAGGTCAGAGACTCCTGTCTCAACACAGCAAACAAAAAGTGTTGAACACACGGTGGACTGTGAAGCAATCTTTAACACAACAAATAGCTTCAGCTATCGAGTTAACAGGAAGGTTAGCATAGAGTCACATACAATTAAAAAAAACTCAATGAACTCAAACAAATCCAGAAAAAAAGAGGAAAAGTGGAGAAAACAATAGAAAAACTTTGACTCAGAAGAGCAAAGTGGACAGTTTCTGAGGTACAGCATGCAAGGTTGTCCTCTGGCTTTCACACACACACACACACACACACACACACACACACTCAGAACATGCATATATATATACACACACACTATAGAAGAGAAAGAACATAAAGCCTTGGAAAATACAATAACCAGGACTCTGGGAATTCAAAACAAGAGGCAGACAATTAGAAAAATCACCTCTCTAGTAAAGACAGTCAACTCAGGCTACAGTTAGAAGACAGAGTGCTGGGGGGGGGAAGGTGTCTCCAAGGACCAAGAGGAAGACTTAGCTGCTTATATTTCAAGGCACTAATTAATATATGACAGAAATACCATCTAACTCAGAGGTTCTCAACTTTCCTAATGCTGTGACCCTTTAATACAATTCCTCATGTTGTGGTGACCTCAAACCATTGTTATTTTGCTGCTATTTTATTATAACTATAATTTTGCTATTGTTATGAATTGTAATGTAAATATCTGATATACAGGATATCTGACATGCTACCCTGCAACCCACAGGCTGAGAACCAGCGATCTAGTGTGATGATGTGATGGGGCCACAGAAAGTCCATAGACAAAATAGAGCTATTTTGAGTCCTAGGAAAGCAAAGAAAGTTGTATGAGTGATGTAATCATAGCAGGAAACATGACTATATTCTAATTATATGCACCTAGGCATGAAAATATAAGTAGAGAACATTTATTTAGCCAATCATCTTGGGTTCACTGGAAAAATGAGACAAAAATGAGAATTAGATTGTAGCTTAGCAGCTGCTGGCAGAGTGTATTAGAGCTAAAAATTCGACTCCTAAAAGTTGGAAGAAAAAAGACCCTAAAAGTAGCACATGAGGAAATAGTAATGTAAGAATTCTGTGGGGCAGATGGACATGAGCATCCAAGATGTAACTACAAGAAGGAAAAACACCATGGATGCCCGAAGGAACAGAGGTGGGGAGAACGCCACCATTGCTGGGCCATTTGCATTCAAAAATCAATATTCTCTGACTTTTAAAACTATACAAATATGCCTTGGGCAAGACACAATTAAATTTAAGAAAGTAAGGGAAAAAACCAAACCAAAACACTGAATGAGCCTTGGTAACAATGAAATGATGCTCAGGACTCTGTATCATCTCCTGTTTTGTCTAGAGTCTCTCCAAAAACATCACTTTCAGGTTTTTCTGGTTTTGATTTTGTTTTTTAAATCAAATAAATAGGTCAATAAATGCATGTACAAAACCCAGCACATTTACTATTCTGAGTAAGGCACAAGACAGGACAAATGAAGATGAGAAATGCTAGATTCAAGAGCAGCTGGCAGAGTTCCTGGTCCCCAGAGCCTAGAAGCAGCCTCCCCCAGAAATCACTATGGCTTCACTCCAGGACAGAAGCAGGGCATGATAACTACAATAAAGGGCAGCCTCTAACACATAGTCCCACACAATGACAATATCATCATCTGTATGGAACACCTGTACTCACCACCTAGATTAGTAGAGACCCTCACCACTGACAAGATCGCTTGGGTGTTTATT
Organism: Sigmodon hispidus; assembly: GCA_004025045.1. NCBI lineage: Eukaryota > Metazoa > Chordata > Mammalia > Rodentia > Cricetidae > Sigmodon > Sigmodon hispidus. The sequence continues at coordinate 4,026 of PVIH01007570.1, forward strand.
CCCTATAAAAGTGTCCTAAGTTAGGAATAGTGGTCCAATTCCCAGACCCAGTTACCCAGAAGACTGAGGAAGGAGGATCACTTGAGCCTAATTCAAGACAAGCCCCAGTCCACACAGTGATGATCCAATTGCAAAGGAAACAAAACAGACCTCACTCACACATTGCTGATTAATAACTAGGTCTTTTCAATACCCAATGCCTGTTCCTTAGGGTGGAAGTAAGGGGACAGGGCATGGAGAAATAGTTGAGCAGTTGATAACCATGGCTACTCGTTGTTAAGTCCTGGGTTCAGAACTCAGCAGAATATTTAAACCAAGATCCTCTAGCTTCTTCTTTCTATTTCTTCACCTTCCTTAGTTACTTTTCCTCACTTCCAAAACTATTTAAACTGCATCCAAGTAAAACAGTAAACCCTGGCCTGGGCGTCACCAAAGGTTTACTATAGAGGACGCCTGAAAATAAAATAAAAACAAGAATGTTTAGGGCTGCAAAGCCAGACGACGAAGTCAATACCTGGGCAACAATATTTTGTTGAATTGAAGAGATGTTGGAGCCCATTTGGGAAACAGTAAGTAGTGTATGCAGAGTCTAGGAGATGCAGATAAAAATAGATTACTCGTACCAAAACTGATGAGATATACAAACATCTTAACCCTGAATCTTTTCTGCTTTTAGACCATGAAAGATAGTAGTCCATTTATAGGCTACCACAAAGATTTCCTGGCTGTGACATTTGGCTTTTATGATCCATCTCCCTCAGCCTTCCCATTATCTTTTCAAGTCAACAGTTCTTATCTTAGACATCCTAACCCAATCGCCCTCCTTTTATATCAACATCTGAGTTTTTGACTGAACTTCAATCCATATACTCCAGCTGCATCCATCATGGAATTTTAGAAGTTTATAGCACCCCCGGGCAGTCAGTGGATGTTCTTGGTCTGCTCCTGGTGAGATATAACTCTTGGACCTTAGGTCCTCCTCAGAGTCTGCATCTTCAAACCATACCAGACTCCAAGCTCTCTGCACATATTAGCAGTTTACTGGGGCACGCCCCCATCAATCTCTGTGGTTAGGAAGTGAAAGTCATGAACTTGGCCTCCAAAAGATGAACTCTGCTTTTGCAACAGGTGCTCAGCCAATCTCATTGGTTATAATTGTTAAATTCTCTTCACTGTGGCAAAAATATGAGAGAGAGCAATTCATGGTAGCCAGAACATGAGACAGCAGGTCACATTGAATCCTTAGTCAGGAAGCAGAGATGGATAAATGTTAGTGATTGGCTCTCTTTCTCCTTTTTATTCAGTCTAGGACTCTAGTCCATGGATGGTGCCCATACTCAGGGTAAGTCTTCCCACCTCAATTAACCTAATCTAGAAACTTCCTCATATGCACAGGGACTCTCAATTTGCTTCCAAGGGGATTCTAAATCTTATCAAATTCACAGTCATGATTAGCTGTCACAGAGAAGAACCCAGAGCTGTGGGGGCCCTTCTGAGTTATCCCAAACTGGAGCATGGAGGCGGGGCTTATGTAACCTCACATCTGCCAATCATGGGAGCTGCCTTGGCTGGGGTATAACTTGAAATGTTGCACCTGCCTCTAGGCAAGGGCAGTATCTAGGGTGATGTCCAGCTATGGACATCAATCAGCTTACTGTTGCCCCGTCAGTTGGCCACAGTGCTGGAAGCTGGAAGAACCAGATCTTTCTGGTCTTTTGGGAATGTAGAGAGGGTATAGGGAATGGCCATCACATCCCCCACTTCCACACTTGTAGAAGAGAACAATTAGCTTCTTTTCCCTGGGCATGTGTGGAATCAACATCTGGATGACTTGAGCCAGAGGCCCATTACAAGTAGCAAAAGAATTTGGACAGGATGCATTTAATCTTAAGTTAATGGTACAATGCTCCGCCAAGAAAAACCTCTCAGCTTCAACATATTTTACTTTGAAAAACTGTTATTGTCAGGGGCAGGGGAAATTCCTCCTCCTCCTCCTCCTCCTCCTCCTCCTCCTCCTCCTCCTTCTCCCCCCTTTGGTTGCTCTGCCAGATGACATAGTGACTGGAGGGGACCACTGACCTGGTATGTTATCTCTTTCATCTGAGAAACTTTCTCTCCCACAGACCCATCTCTCCCAAATGTGGCCATGGTTCCTGTGTAATTCTAGACTCTGACAGCTGCAGTAGAAATGAAGAAATGAGACTTACAAACAGAAGGTTTTCAGATGCCATGTTGCTAAAAATGCTAGATATGTTGGATTTCCCTGAGCGCCCACCACCCCCCCCTTGCCAGGATAGAATATAAGTGGGAAATTCAGAGGGACCACTCTGAGTCAGAGCCTAGGGCTGTTTCTTACCCAGCCTCTACCCTGCAGCCAATAGGATGGTTGTCACTATTAATAGTCATTTTCCAGACATGGAGGAAGAAGTGCAAAGATGGTAAGATTGTCCTAATATTCTACTAGAGCAGGAAAGGGAGGTTCCTTGATTAAGTAACTTGATGGAGTCGGCCAGAAAATTGAGTTCGACATAAAGTTCAAGGGTTTTCCATCTATGATGGGGTCTAAGGAAGCAAAGGAGCTTGGTGAGTGTGTGTCTGAGCAATAAGAAGCCATTTAGAATAAGAAACAAGAGTATTGGGGGCTGGAGAGATGGCTCAGCGGTTAAGAGCACCGTCTGCTCTTCCAGAGGACCCGGGTTCGATTCCCAGCACCCACATGGCAGCTAACAACTGTCTGTAGTTCCAGTTCCAGGCAAACACCAAGGCAAATAAATAAATAAATAATAAATAAATAAAGTTAAAAAAAAAAAAGAAAGAAACAAGAGTATCAGTGAAGCTGGGGTTGCTACAGCCTGAGAGTAACCCCCTCATACTTGCTCCTCAGTGAGCTCCTTCACACTTGGATAATTTGGAAGGCCTGCTATAGGCAGTCCAGAGGTGGGCGAAATTTCTTCAGGTGGGATAAGAAAGGGTTACTTTTGGGTCTTAGGCTTTCTGATCTCTGTCCCCACATAGCAGCTAGTGTTTATCCTCCATACAAACAGGTGAGCTTTACAATCCCTTCTACAAGGTTTTCTTAGGGCCAGGATAGGACTAGAGAAAGGAGAGGGTAAGGTTGAGTGGGTAGGGTGGATAAGGGTGGTATCGATTAAGTGGGTAGGGTAAGGTAGAATAGGGGTATTTGTAGCCCTCCTTCAGTACAGAATTTCAATTCACATAATGGGGGCTGGGAATGTAGTTCAGTTGGAAGAGTACTTGCCCAGAATGCACAAAATCCTTGTTTCAATCTTAGCAGCCTATAAAAGCAGGTATGATGGTACATGGCGGTACATAGCTATAATCCCAGCACTTGGGAAATAGAGGCAGGAGAATCAGAAGCTCAAAGTCAACCTTGATTATGTATAGAGTTGAAGGCCAATCAGGGCTTCATGAGACCCTTTCTTAAAACAACACAAAATACATAGACTGCTCTACTGTCTTTGTCTTGAATAAATTCAATGTCAGGATCCAAGCCCCAGTCTACAGTGCTTTTTCAGAGAGGTTCCAACATTTTCTACTAAGCGATGTTGTTCAAGTTGAGGTCACTCATCCCAATTCTGGCTGATAACTAAGATTAAGAAAGGCTAATTGCCTGGCCCACAACTACCTCCAGCACCAGGGTGCCCAGGCCTCCTTTCAAATCCACTGTTCTTTTTGCCCCACATATCAATGTGGTGTGTCAGCACGGTGGGTGGGGTAGGGCAAATCTTAGGCAGGTACTTTATTGCCTCATGGGAAAACTAAGTTTTGAAAAGAGCTATATTGGCATCCTGGACCTCTCTTCAGAGAAGCCTGGGTTTTACCCGGCTGTTCCTAGGCCCAGCCCTATAAAACAAGATGATGGTTTCTCTGTGGATTATTCTGATTAGCTAATAACTGGCTCTGCTCCCTAATTCAAGATTAACTGTGCTAACATAGTCTTAGGGTGTCACAGTGATCAAATATCCCCAAAACAATGAGAGGTATCACTCTCATATTTGAAAGATTGTTTTAGGACTAAAAAATATTACAGTTACAAGGAAGCTGGCCCATATTGTTTGAAGTAAGTTTGGCATCTGTTTTCCTGTCTCGAAAATATGAAGTTGTTCCTACACAGACCTGCAATTATTCTGAGACACTTATTTTTACCTGTCAAATTCTAAAGATAACTTGAGTCAACTGGTTGAATGACAAATTCAAAGCAGGAGCACCTTTTCCCTTCCACGTTTGCTCTCAGAGAATAAATGCAGCAGGTATAGCATCACCAAGAGGTGGCAGCTAACAGAAGTATACAGGGCTAGAGAGATGGCTCAGTGGCTAAGAGCACTTGTTGCTCTTACAGAGGACCCAGGTTCAGTTCCTGGCACCTGAATGGTGGCTCACAAACATCTATAACTTCAGTTCTGGGAGATCTGATGCTTTCTTCTGACTTCTGCACAGAGATCCATGCAGGCAGAAACACTCATACACACAAAACAAAATAACCTTAACACTAAAAAGAAGAGCAGGATACCCACAGAGCTGGTACTATGCCAAGCCCAGCAGAGGCAGAATGGACAGTTGCCTACCGTCCCCTGGCTTCTGTGAAGGATGATGCCCAGCATGTGGGCTACTCTATGGAGTCTTTGAGGTCATCAAGCTCAGGCCATTTTACCTACTCAGCCTTTCTGTGATCAGTCTACCTCTCTTTGTCCACTCTGGCCCATGCCTGTTCCAAGGCTCAGTTGGTTCCGCCCTAATAACTTCTGAATGGTTCACCTGGATTCTTGTCTTCCTCTGGTCCTTCACCATATGCTCCACAAAGCTCTAAGGAAGAATGTCTCCAGAGCACACACTCACTTAGTTCTCTTCTGGGGGCTTCCCTGTCATTGGGAATAAATCTTGGCAGGACTCCAGGGATCCCTTCCTTCCTTCCTTCTATTCTGTGCCTTTCTCATGTTCTGCCTTCTTGGCCCCTCACAGACAGCATCCTTCTGGCTTTTTGCATCTTTGGCCTCAGCTTGGCCGGCACATCATTCATCCAGTCTTTTCTTTGTTCTGGATTTACTGAGAGCCCTACCACGTTCTGGGCAAAACAGACACAGAAACGCAGAGCATGTGTGGTTTCAGTTGTAGTGATAACTCTAAAACAGCTGTGCAGGCAAAGATCTGGAGAAGAATGGGACTCTGCATTTGGTCTGAACACAGAATTCCACAGGGGAGTGGACGAGTCAGCCCTGCCAAAGTGAATGGAACTCAGGAATATACCTCAAAGGTCTAGAGAAACAGGTGCACAAACTATGGTGAGCATGAAGCCAGAGCATGTTAGGATTGGCTGAGAGTTCAGAACGACTAGGACAGAGAGTGGAGATAGGAATAGGAAAGGAAGTCAGGGAAGATCTATCCTGACACTCCCTCAAAACCACCTCGACCTGTAGCCTCCAAAAGATCAGGATTTCTCTTGATTAGACTGTGATTTTAAGTATCCTCGTTCCCCGACACACCTAGAGCTCTCTGTGTCCTGGCCATGCTTTAATTTCTCCAGACTCTTAATAAATATTTATAAGTAAGTGGATGAGTCACAGCATTAACAGTGGTGTGGTGGAAATAACACGTCATCAGCACCCATGCAAAGTGGCATGGGACAAGGAACCTAGCTAGCTCTTTCTCACCATAACAAATATCCACAAGAAATGAGTTTACAAAGGGAAGTGTTTGAGTGACTGTCCCTGTTGTTTTGGGATACCTCACAGTGACCTGATGACTAGGAAGGAAGAGAGAAAGGAGAAAAGACTAGAATCTCCCTGAAGTTGGGCCTCCAATAACCCAAAGACCTCATACAAGGACCCACCTCAAAGTTTCTATAAACTCCAAGTTGTTTTCTTGAGGAGTAAAACTTCAAAGATCATCTTTGTGGGGAACAGTTATCTGAATCATACTGTATACAGCAAAGGGATGCAGACTGTTTGTAGTGGGAGAAAAATCAAGGATTCTAAATGTGAGGTAGAGGAGTCACGAGGGTGTGTGAGAAACTCCCCCTGGCAGAGAGTAGCTGGAGGATTTGAGAGGAAGCTGGGCATTGGCAGGCTGAGGTGGGGAGGTGGGTGAGGAATTCCTGGCACGGGGAATCCTCAGGTGTGGGAGGATAATTTAGAGAACAGTGAGTAGACCCAGAGGTATTTTCTGAACTAACAGGAAGCGCTCCTGAACAGAGAGAGTTCATGTTCCCGTAGCCTCCACTCTCTCTGGATTGTCAGTGAGTGGTGGTCTTCCTTGTCTTTGGGAGTTTGTACAAACACTGATATCCAAGGAACCAGGGGCAGTTGAACAGAGAAAAATGGTGAAGGGTCCTGGAGCTGTAAGAAGCTGAAATGAACATGTGCAATGTCTGCTTCCATGGTGCTTGGCTGCTTTCCACCTGTCTAGATGTGGGGACAGACAGTGGACCATGAGACTCTACCATATGCATCTGTCAGAGGCAGCCTGGCTCCAAGATGGAAGACTAATAGGTCCACTATTAGACATCCCCAGCATCATCCCACTCATATGCCCACGAAAGGCAGGATCCCTTCTGGATTTGGTTCTGAGGATTAGCCTAAACACCCACTACAGACTGGGTGGCTGTAATGAACAGACTGTAGGGACAGTCAAATGAAGGCATTGGCTCCATTCGTAACTGAAGACAGAATCCATCCTTACCTCTTCTCACACTCTGCCAGGTCTCTGGAGTCATTTGAGATTTTTGACTTGTAGTTGCAAAGTGCAATCTCTGCCTTGGTCTCTGTCCTCACATGGTGTTGTCCCTATGTCTCTATCCTCATATGGCCTTGTCCGCATGTGCCTGGTTCACATGCCATTGTTCTGTGTCTCTAGCCTCACATGGTATTGTCCTATGCCTTCTCAGGATGTCATCCATGTGTCTCTGTCCTTACATGGTGCTGTATCGGAGTCTCTGTCCTCACAAGGCATTGTCCCCATGTCTCGGTCTTCTCATGGTATTGTCCCTGTGTGTTCTCACATCATGAGGTCTCTATCTTCACGTGGAATTATCCCTGCGTCTCTGTCCCCACATAGTGTTGTTCCTATGTCTCTATTCTTAATGTCTTCTCATAAAGCTGCTAGTCAGCTAGAATTGGTTTAGGAGCCCTCCCTACTCCTGTGTGAGCTCATCTTTACCAATGACATTTACAACTGCTGTTCCCAAGGAAGGTCACATTATGGGACACTGAGGATAAGGATGTCAGCATATCTTTTGTGGGGAAAGCAAATATTTTTGGATGTTATTCCTAACAAGGAGCTTCACAACACCAATTGGCCCACGGCCTCTAGCGAAGATGGTGTTGTGTTGGATCATTCCTTCTCTTCAATCTCTCCCCACCCTCCCTCTCTCCCACAAATATTTATCAAGGGATTAATGTATCCCAGGAATAGTGCCAAGTCCTGGGTGCCCAATAGTAAACAAAACAGGGGAGGGAATGGCTTTCATTACATTATCTTCTCCCACAAGTCTGCTGAGGTCAACTGAGTACCCCAGCTGCCCCCTGAATATCTGCCCTTTGCATGTATGAGCACATGATAGGTTGGTTCCCTAAAGCTCCTGCGGATCCATCACCTGTCATTTCATTACCTGGCCATCAAATGTAGTCACTGTATAGTTCATGGACCAAACCACAACACTTTTGAGAGTGAAAATGGGTACATTTAATAATGCCAAGACTCAGGTATAAGCCAAGAACCTCTAGTCAAGCATATGGCCCACTCATGTAGCATGGGTCCAGGTCCTTTCCTACCACTCACTGCCCTTCCTGTCTCCTTTAAATCAGTGCTTTCAGAGCTAACTGCTATCTGTTCTGCTGCAGTGGAGAGAAGCAAACAATAAAAGAGAATATTTGAACCCAGTGGGCTCAAGCTACAGCAGAGACAAGAGACAAGCTCCTGTGGCAGCGGTCCACAGGAGCTGGGATATGGGACCGGCCTGTCAATATAAGCAGAGGCTTCCGCTGGCAGAGCAAGTGGAGGAAAGGGACCTTGCGGGGCTCCCTGCCTGCTGATTCTCATGCCCATTCATGTTCTCTTCCTAGACACATGTGAGCTCCCACTGGATGCTGTGGTGATTTGGATGAAAAATATTCCCTATAAGCTGGTGTATTTGAGCTCCCCAGTTGGTGGTGCTCCTTAGGAAAGGTGTGGAACCTTCAGGAGATAGATCCTTACTAGAGGAAGTCCATCACTGGAGGTGAGCTTTGAAGGTTTACAGCTTCACCCTACTTCCTGTTCTCTGTGTCTGCTTCTTAGGTGTGGATGACTGTGTTCTTTGTCCTTCTGCAGACAAAGATCATACTTGAGCCTCGTTTCACGGGTCATACATATAATCCTACCATTCATATGGGCCAAGAGGATCCAGAGATCAAGGCCAGCCTGCACTACATTATGAATTTGAGACCAGACTGAGTCTCTGTTAAAAAAAAAAAAAAAAGACAAGCTGGACAGTGGTAGTGTATGTCTTTAAATCCCAGAACTGAGGAGGCAGAGGCAGGAGAATCTCTGTGAGTTTGAGGCAAGCCTGGTCTACACAGTAAAACTCTATCTCAAAAAACAAACAACAAAATCACCCAAAACAAAATACTCCAAGTTCACTTGGTCACAGACCTCAAAGAAACTGGTCTACTGAGCAAAACACATCACATGTACACAACTAAACTTAAGCTACGGCAAAATACCTAAGGATTGTCACATATGCTGTGGTTTGAATGAGCCCACAAAAACCTACGTTGAAATTTAATTGGCATTGTGAGGCCTTAAGAGGGTGGAAAACTAATAAGATGTCTGTGGGCAAATGAACTTGCTGCCAAGTCTGACATAAGTGCAGTGAGCAGCATCTAGATGATGGAGGGAGAGCATGGGATCCTATAAGTTGTCTGCAAACTTCTATACCCACATGTGCACTCAAACAAATATGAACCCACTCAATAAAGAAATACCTAATGAATGGATAGAAAGAGTTGGTGAAACACATACTACTACGATACTTGAAAGTGAGGCTTTGGAAAGCATTTGAGGTCAAAGGAGGTCATTAGGTCCTGAATCCTGTAGGCTGTGGCTTTCTAAGATAAAATAAGATATAGGATGCTCTGTCTCTCTCCCCGTCTGACACCCTGCACAACCCAAGGTCTGACACCCTGCACAACCCCAAGGCCCCTGGGGGACCTTACCATGTGCTGACCTTGATCCTAAAGTTCCTAGCCTTCAGAACTGTAAACTGAATCAAGCTTTCCTCATTGACTTTTAGAATATTTTAAGTTATCCTTTGAGGATTTTATATTTGCATACAGTGCATTTTGATTAGATCCTTGCCTACTCTCCAGCTCCAAATTTCTCAGAGTCTCCCTCCCTCCCCTAACATCATGGCCCCTCCCCCAACTTCATATTTATTTTCTTCTGCCTCCCCTCCTTTTTCCTTCCACTCTTCTTCCTCCCCCCACCAAGTTCACTTAGTACTGCTCACATGTACGAGCCATGCACTGAAATATGGGGAACCAACCAATGATCACCCCCCCCCAAGAAAAACGACTCTTCCTCTGCAGCAGCCACCAGCTCAACTAAGGGTGGAGGTCTCTGAATCACACCCCAGGCCATGCTGGAATTTTGACTAGCTGGATCTTGTTCAGGTTTTGAGGATTTAATTAATTACAGCTGCTGGAAGTTCCTTTGTGCAATGGGCATGTCATATCCAAAGGACAACATTTCTTTATACTCCTGGCTCTTACATTCTTTCTGCCCTCTCTTCTACTATGTTTCCTTAGTCTTGGTTGGCAGAAGGGGTTGTTGATACAGATTGCTATTTAGTATTGGGTACTCCTCAGCACACTTATCCTCAGTGCTTTGCTCTATCAATGCCAATTCCTTACTGCCCTGGAACTCTACTGTCACCTCTCTTGAGAATCTACTGCCATGACTGACTCAGATGGACCTGTCTTTAGGATTGTTGCTCAGGACATTTGCATACTACTAAAGGGACTGATATCTATATCTTGACCCAGTCTGGATTCTGCAGCACCCATATAGGGATTGTGTCTTCTCTACACCTTAAGAGAGAAAGCATATAGCTTAGAGACAGAAGAGCATAGGCTCTGAGAGAAGAGAATTAGCTGTAGCAAGCAAGACCTGGGCTCTCAGTGAGCATACCTGGCCAGGCCTGGGCTCTTTTGCCCTTGTGGGTTCCCACATTAAAGAATATCATGTAGGGCTGGAGATATGGCTCAGAGGTTAAGAGCACTGACTGTTCTTCCAGAGGTACTGAGTTCAATTCCCAGCATCCACATGATGGCTCCATGAGATCTGGTATCTTCTGTATACTGTATACATAATAAAGAAATATATTTAAAATAAAAAGAATATCATGTACTCATTAGACACAGTAGCACTTACCTGTGGTCCTAAGTAGCATTTGAGAGGCAGAGTCAGGAAAATGAAGAGTTCAAAGACAATCTGAGATATATAGTGAGTCTGAGATGAGCCTAAGCTACACCACAGCATTGTACCTCAAAATCCCCAGAACTAGGGGATCTACTTCATCAGTAGAATATTCGTCTAGTGTATATGGCATGCCTTGTCTTCCATCTCAAGCATCAAGAAATTAAAAAAAAATGGGATAAATAAAACAATTCAGGTGTCCTATCCTTTTCTACTTTTTTTTCTCCTAATTTTAAAAGCCATTTAAGTTGTAGTTTGTGGTCACAGAACTTTCTAGGTGCTTTACTGCAATCTGACTTCACTTGGCATGTGCTGGCCATCTGTGCTTCCTAGATCCCTTCCCAAGTAAGATCTAACTGGAGCATGTTGGGGGGCTGGGGGGAGCTGCTATGGTAGACTGTAGACTGTGAGCCTTTGGTGGCTGGATATTGGAAAAAGCCAAAGGATGGAGGTAATGTTGGCTGAAGGGACAAAGGACATTTGGGATAAATGTTCTTTGCCGGGAGCTGAGGGCCAATGTGCCCACTGTCTTAAGCTACACCAGAAATTCAGACCTTCAGGCAAGACTTAAGTTAGGCTTCCTTTAAGCTTTTTCCCAGGCAACAAACAGGTGTCTCTTTTCTGGCTAGACTCCCAGAGAACAGGTGGCTCCTTTCCAGTTGGGCAATTGATACTTAGATGTCCATAGTAACACATCCTGATTTACCAGAACACCTCTTGAATGTGGAATCTCCCCACCCTATGTGCCTACATGCACTTCCTCTTTTGAGTCCCTGTTTGTTGGCTGAAAAATAAAGTTTCAGAGCTTGATCAGAGAAATTCAGACTTGCTCTCTTCCTTGTGCTTTTTGGCCCCTTCCCCCGTTTCTTTCACCCCCTTCTTCAGATCCACGTTGAAGACCCTGCTAGCTAGGGCAGTTCTTTCTTAGTTTTTATGGATAGATTTCAATATAAATTGTCCCTGACTTTTGTTGAGACTGGTAACTTTTTAAACTCTATTATGTTGTGAAAATAATAGGCATCATACTTTGAAGTTTGAATGTGAGTGATTCTCCAGGCTAGTGATAGATTAGATGTCAAATCCCAGACACAAAAATACCCTCCTCAGGTACCCCAGTTCCTCCCCCAAACTCCTCCCCAGAAGCAATGAGCTGGGCCATGAGAAATGCCTGTTGCCCTTTCTGCACTGCAGTGTGGTGCTAGGCAGGAGTGCTAGGTATCTTAACTGGTTTTTGTGCATTTCCCACCTCAGATATTTTCAGTGTGTTCCAGGTGTACTGGAACCCAACTCCTTGGTTAAGGATAGAGCATCTGTGTTTGGAAAAAAAAATAGACATGAACATTCTGTTGCCAGGTTTATATGGAAATAAAATATGGACACTGATTACAAAGAGACACAATAAAGAAAATGGAAGTGGCCCGGTTTCTGGTCTAAGGAATAATGGAAAAAAAGTCCCTGGAAGAGTCAATTTGGAGGTGTGGAAAGCTGATACAGGAGAGCAAGAATTGAGTTTGGAATATGCTGGTTACTTTTCATCAATATGACACAAAGTAGAATTACCAGGGAAGAGGATCCCTTAGTTGAGGGACCCTCCATCAGACTGGCCTGTGCACATGTGTGTGGGGCACTTTCTTGATTAACTTTTGATGTGGAAGGGCCCAACCCATTGTGGAGTGGTACTGCTGAGCAGGTGGTCCAGGGTTACATAAAGAGGCTGAGTAAGCCAGTAAGCAGCATTCCTTCACAGTCTACACTGAGCTCTTGCCCTGGCTTCCCTTCATGATGAAGTGTAACTTGTAAGCCAAATAAACACTTCCGTCCCCCAGGAAACCAAACAGTTGGGGCCACACCTTATAGAATGATCTCTATGAAGCAGTATCTATGAGTGTTGCATAGATAATATATATTTAGAAAAAATAAGGTGTTGATATGAAGAATTGGACAGCCTTTGTGGCCACAAAGTAAGGTCTGGGTAAGTCAGCCCTGATTTAGTACCACCCAAATCCTAGGCAGAATGAGAGACAGGGTGCCTGAATGATTCTGCCAGGAGCCTGGAAGATGACTGGGTGGACCCCACGCAGACTGGCTGCAAGGGAGAGCACAGTGGATCTTTTGTCTGATACCATCTATGCAAACTACTCCAGGCATGTTGAAGCTCCAAGGCCAGTCGGAAGTCAGCACAAGGGGGCTGGCAACAGCTTGCCTTGTACCTTGAAGATCTGGAAGGAAACTGAAGCTGCATTTTCCAACCCCTGTAGGGAGACTGAATTTTGCCTCTGCATCTACTTCTCTGAGTGTATTTTTTTAAAACAGGAATTTGTGGATAGATACTATATAATCACATTGTTTAAATATTTGAGATGGTGATTGCACTACCATTCCATGTTAATTGCTGCTTCTGTGAACATGTCAGATGCTTTCAGGCAAAATTAATTAGGGCCAAACAATTGATTGATGGCCTTTAAAAATCCAAACCTTCAGAAATGAAACAGTTTTATAATCCAACTGCAAAGTGAATTTAGACAAAAGAATTTATCAGCTCAAGAATGAACTCCCAAAGGCCACATGTGAGTCTTGTCAGCAATAAAAATAAAAATAATTTTAAAAATGCAAAAACTTGGGGCTGGAGAGATGGCTCAGCAGTTAAGAGCACTGACTTCCAGAGGACCTGAGTTCAACTCCCAGCATCCACATGGTAGCTAACAACTGTCTGTAATTCCAAGATCTGACACCCTTACACAGTTATACATGCAGGCAAAACACCAATTCACATAAAATAAGTAAATATTGTTTTAAAAATGCAAAACCTACCAGTGGGAATCAATTTAAAATAATTTAATCGAACCTCTAGAGACAGACTTCTTCCTGGAGAATCAGAGGCCTCATTCCGTGAATCCGGTGGTTGGCAGGATCTCGGTACTTGTCAAGATATCTTTATTCTCATTGTTCCCAGATTTTTTTCTTTAGTTAAAAGTTTCCCTTCCTTTTCTCTTATCAGGAATAAAAATTTCTGAAGCAAAATTCTGTCTTCTGTCTCTGATCTGGAGTCTTTTGAGAACTGAATCCTTGAGCTTCCAAAAACAAACATGCTCACCAGAAAGCAGAACTATTCCCTTCTCCCTGGGGATTATATTAGCATAACTCTCTTGGGAAGTGTGGAGTTCGGGGTGGTTGATATTCCTAACTTGAGTGGTTCTGGAATTACCTATGAGACATATTTCTGGACCTGTGTTGGGATTTCCAAGTTGAGTTTAATTGTGGTGGGAAGATCTACCTTAAATATGAGCGGCACTGGTCTATGTGCTGTGTCCCTAAACTGAATAAAAAAAATGCTGGTTGGGGCTGGAGAGATGGCTCAGCGGTTAAGAGCACCGTCTGCTCTTCCAGAGGACCCGGGTTTGATTCCCAGCACCCACATGGCAGCTAACAACTGTCTGTAGTTCCAGTTCCAGGCAAACACCAAGGCAAATAAATAAATAAATAAAGTTTTAAAAAAAAATAATAATAATAATAAAAAACGCTGGTTGAGCACCAGCATTCATCTCTGTCTGCTTCCTGACTTTGGATACAGTGTGACCAGATGCTTCATACTCTTGAGGCCCTGATGGACTGAATTCTCAAACTGTGAACCAAAATAAATTCCTCATTTTACTTATTTATTTATTCATATTTTTTGGTTTTTCAAGACAGGGTTTTGCTGTGTAACACCCCTAGCTATCCTAAAATTAGTTCTGTAGACCAGGCTGGCCTCAAACTCCCAGAGATCAGGCTGCCTCTGCCTCCCCAAGTGCTGGGGATAAAGGCAAGTACCATCACCACCTGGGCAATAAATTCTTTCTTTGCCTGTTTTTGTCAAATATTTTGTCATAGCAATACTGACTTTGTATTTGCATAAAGTAAGGTTCAGGACAGACAATGTCTTTGGGAGGCCTTCCTTGTTTGACCAGATGTACATGCATTTAATACCATCAATAAAGTTCATACACAATATTAAAGATCTTTTTTTTTTTTTGACTGCATGTGAGAATCTGAGACAGGAGGATCACTGTGAATTAGAAGCCAGTGTGAATTATTTAGTGGAGTTGCAAGTCAGCGTTGGGTAACAGACACTATCTCAGAACAACAAAATCAGATTGCATGCACAAATACATATTGAATTGTGTGCATGAGATTTAACATAAACTTGCCTAGATTGGGATTCTAATTGTGCTGTTTCCTAACACTGAGGTCTGGGGCTACAGTTTTCTCTGATAAAAATGAGAAAATGAGTATAAAATCTATAAGCCCTGTACACTGGGGTAAAAACTGAGTGAGTACATCGAGCCCATACATAGCTAGCCATGTAGAAATGGAGCGACAAGGAGGCAGACTCAATGCATTCAAACAAGTGAGAATGTTCAGTTAGCTTATTCAGAAAGTTGACATAAAGACCAGGTGTAAATATGGCTGACAATATGGCCAGTGGGAAAAGCACTTGCTGATCAGCCCAATGACCTGAGTTTCATCCCTGGGAACCATACAGCAGAAAAAGAGCAGTAGACCAAAGAAAGTTATCCTCTGATTTCTACATGCATGTTGTGGCATGCCTGCACCTACACATATACATAGATATATATTACAAAATAAACAAATGCAATAATTAAAAAAAAGTAGACGTAAACAGATATAGTTAAAGCCTATCTCCAGGCCATCTGTTTCAAGTGTCTATTAATGCTTACAATTCTGTTCATTTAAAACCCAATACTCGGGGCTTGAGAGATGGCTCAGCAGTTAAGAGCACAGACCGTTCTTCTGGAGGACCTGAGTTCAATTCCCAGCATCCACATGGCAGCTAACAACTGTCTGTAATTCCAAGATCTGACACCCTTACACAGTTATACATGCAGGCAAAACACCAATTTACATAAAATAAAAATAAATATTTAAAACCCAATATTCATCTGGGGATATGATATAGTTGGTAGAATGCCTGTCTAGCAGTATGAAGTCTTGGGTTCCATGCCCAGCAGCGAATAAATTATATGTGGTGGTACATGCCTGTCATCATAATAATTGAGAGCCACAGGCAGGAAGATCAAGGACTTAAAGCCACACTCTGCAGCTGGGTGGTGGTGGCACACATCCTTAATCCCAGCACTTGGGAAGCAGAAACAGGCAGATCTCTGAGAGTTCGAGGCCAGCCTGGTATAACTGTGAGTCTTAGGACAGCCAGGGCTGGTCCTCAAAGAAACCCTGTCTTGAAAAACAAAACAAACAAAAAAGCAAAAAAGCTATGCACCCCTACACAGCCAGTTCAAAGCTAGTTTGGGTTACATGAGACTGTCTCAAAAAGAAAGAAACAGGAAGGAGAAGAAAATTGATACTCATGTTAAAATACGAATTCTCTACAAAGCAGTTGTGAAGCTGAGCATCTGAATTTGGGCTTAGCATGACATTATTTCTATAAAGAAATGGATATGTAAGCAAACACTCCCTCAGTAAGGCCTGTCTTAAGGAGAGTTTTGACAGAAGTCAAGCTATTAAGTTTGATTGAAAATTTCACCGTGACATCTGACTCTCATCTCTAAAATATGGCAGAGAGTAGACAACAGGTGGGAAAATAATCCAACTAAGACAGTTAAAGGATTAGAAATGGGCAGGGGTAGCCTTTGTGTGGTTGACGCTATACTTACAAGTGGCTTTGTTACTTATCTAAGAGGTCCTGGATCTAATAGTAGGCACCAACGTTTAGAATGAGAGAAGACACATTATTGTCCCAGAGTCCCGACATCTCCCATTTTCCTGTCTCCTTTGCATCTTACACTTTACTTTTACATCTTCAAACAATGGCCTCTCGGGACCTCATTGCAGAGGATCCGGGTGTGCCTGTCGTCAGTGGCTTTCTGGAGCCTTGATGCAAGTCTCCATGACCCCTCCATCTTGTATCATCAGTTCCTCAAATAGTGCTTTGTGGAAGAACTTGCCAAGCTCTGCCGACCTCCTGGACCACGGCTGGAAAGGTCTCCTGGTTCCAAGGCTAACTCTCAGGAACATTTTTTTTCTGGGTGATTGTTTTTGGGCAGAGATGCCCTATAGCAGCACTCTCAGTTTGGGCTCTCTCCTTTCCTATGTATATTTTTACAAGTTAGAGTATCGCATGGGTGGGGTCTTGTCTGCCCCCCACCTTGCCTGTTGCGCAGTAAAGAGCTAAAGATGTCACTTTACTATTAATAATCTCTTCAAAAACACAGAGGCCTTGTCTGCTCCCTAATCTGTAATCTCACACTTCCTCTTTCCTCACCAAATCACAGGTTGCCAAGTCTTTCTGCTCTGTCTTGTTGCAGACTTCAGAAAGAGTGGTAAGCAGTAGCCATGCCACAGCCCAAATATTATGCTGTCTGACAATTTCCTACACCAAAAAAATTTCATCCACTAGTTTTTAAAACCAGTTTCTTCATGGTCTCAGGACACAGTGTGAAGCCATGGTCTTCCCGAAACTGTGACATGAATGTCCTGTAGTCCATCATTCAAGATAGGGTTCTTGTTGCCCCCGAAACCTCACCAGTGATCCTCTACTCTCTGCTTTTCTCTTGGCATTTTAGTCTTATGAACTCTCACTACAGTGACTCATTAGCAGCATTCTGTAGCTTCCATCAGCTTCCAAACTCCACATTCTTCCTATCAAGCAAGGGCCCATGGACAGGCTAGGTATATCACAGAAACTGCCTCACTTGTCAGCACTTCTGTATTACTCACTTTTCTCATTGAGACCAGAAATGAAGCAATGTAAGGGGAAAAGACTGGCTTTGGCTTACAGTTCTAAGGCCTCCAGTCCATCGTGGTAAGAAAGAGGTGGAAGCTAGAGCCAGAGGTGTCTGTTCATACTTCATCCTCAATCTGAAAGCAGAGGGAGATGGATTCTGCTGCTCAGCTCCTCTTCACCAGGTTGTTCAGTCCAGAGCCCCGCCCCATCAAAGCTGCAGCCTGTATTCAGGGAGGATAGCCCCACTCCTGTAGAAACACTCTCATAGACACACTCAAAAGTGTGTTCCCATGGAGTTCTAAGTCTAGTCCAGTTGATAACGAAGATGTAGCATCCCAGACTCTGTATTGGGCAGGTTTTTCATGGTCCCCACAGCTTCCCTTGGCAGGTGTAGAATGCTGTGTAACCTCTATCTTCCAGGGTCTCCATTGCAGGTCCAGTTTGACTCTCATAATCCCATGCATCCCTCTATTGTAGTCATTTGCAAAGATCACAATCCTACAGGACACATCCCAGTTGCTCAGTCTTTCCATCACGTCTTAGAAGAACTGGCATGACCTGATTACATTTGTGTTCTATGTGTCTACAAAACCAGCCATGCTTTCATCATGTGGATGACATCTGGATCTACCACCAGAGCAAGCTGCACCATCAGCCCACTTGAATCTGTAGCCTCTGCTGATGTGGCCTCTGAGTGTTTTGTAGTGTGACTAGAGAAACAGACCTTGAGGCAATACAATAATAGATATACTGTGCGGCTTTGAATAAGTCTCCATAACAATACAGTCCTGAAAACATAAAAACAAGCCAACTCAGCCCCTGTGCTACTGTAGTGTATGAGTGGCTTTTCTACCAGTGTGACACAAGACCACAACCAAGGAAATTTATAAAAGAAAGGATTTAATTAGGGACTTACCGTTCCAGAGGGTTAGAGTCCATGACCCAGGGTCATCCTGGCAGAGAGTACCACAGCAGGTGGGCAGCAGATATAGCACGGAACTGGGGCTGATAGCTTACCTGAAATCCACAAGCATAGGGGCGGGATAAATAGATAGGTAGATAGCACTAACCTGGAATGATATAGGCTTTTAAAATTTCAAAGCCCGGGGCTGGAGAGATGGCTCAGCGGTTAAGATCACTGACTGCTCTTCCAGAGGACCTGAGTTCGATTCCCAGCACCCACATGGCAGCTCGCAACTGTCTGTAGTTCCAGTTCCAAGCAAACACCAAGGAAAATAAATACATAAATAAAGTTTTAAAATTTCAAAGCCCACCCCCAATGATACAGCTCCTCCAGCAATCCTCAAACAATTCCACCAGCTGGTGATCCAAGCATTCAAACATTTAGTCTATAGGCCAATTCTCATTCAAACCACATATATGTAATTTCTGACATGCTCTAAAGCACTGCTCCTATTAGCCCAGTGTAAATGTCTTTTCATTAGCAACAGCAATCCAAACACACATGATTGCACGGTGTCTGTCTCAACTCTCTCTGCTTTTGATGTTCTAAAGGCAGCTGTTACTACATGAATATCATTCCTGCTTTGTTTTCTTGAAAGATCCTTTGTCTCAAAACAAATTGATCAACTTCAAGTTTGGCCTCCTGCAAAGTCTTGGGGCCTGCAAGGATTGCCTTCAAATTCTTTGCCACATTGTAACAAGAATGTGCTTCATTCCAGACCCCAAGAAAGTCTCCATTTCCATCTGAAACCTCATCAACACAGCCTTCCCTGTCCACATCCCCTGGAGCTCTTTAGTGGTTTGAGTGAGAACGTCCCTCACAGGCACACATATTTAAATACTTAGTTCCCCATTGGTGACATCACTTGGAGAGGTTTAGGAGGCCTGCGGAAGTGAGAAGGCACAGTAGGCTTCTCTTGGGCCCCAGCCACTACTAGGCCTAAGTTTTTCTGTTTTAAGTTTCAGTTTCTGTTCTTTATAAAATTGGCAAGGCTTCCCTGGGTGTGGGGGAGGATCACAAACAAGAGGCAGTTAATCAACAACACCCCCAGACAGCAGAGGGGGGGGTGAGGGAGTTAGCTCCACAAGGCTGTGTCATCCCCTTCAGCTACAAATCCTGTAAACCGCTCCCCACACACACTTTCTCAGCCAATCAGGGTTGTTGGAGATGACCTAACTGTGCCTAGATTCCTCTAGCTGTATATAAAAGAAATCTGCAAGCTTCTTTCTCTCAGGGTAGCTGACAGTTTGATGTATGGCTGGCCCCAGCATGCTGGAAATAAAAGCAATCTTGCTGATGGCTTATGTGAGGGGTACTCTTTGTGTTAGGGCTGACCCTAAAACAATAGTCACTGGAGGTAGAATTTAAGAGTTTAAAACCTCAGACTGCTTCCAGTTTGCTTTCTCTGCCTCATGCCTGCATTTGAAGATGAACTCAACTTCCTGCCCTTGGTCCAATGCCTGCTGCTATATGTCATGTCTCCTTCCATGATGGACTCTTCACTCTCTAGAATGATAAGCACATAAACTCTTCCTTCAATGCCTTGTCTTGGTCATGGCGCTTGATTGCAGCAATAGAAAAATTACCGATAAAGCCTCACTAAAATCAACCATTAGACTCTCATCTATACTATCCTGGACTTCCTCTCATCAGGTCCTCCAAGCATTTGCAAACTCTCCTCATGAACCCATCCCTCCAGGTTTTGAATCTCGCTGTCACTAACAGCTCTACCTCTCAGCCCCAAGGTTGCTGTGAAATGTTTGTCACATAAGAAAATGCCACAGATAACCAACTTTATGAAGAGAGGGGTTTGTTTTGACTCATGGTGTTAGAGGCAGCAGCGGTGGTCCCGTGAACACTGCTTTTAGACTGTGGCAATAATGGCTATCATGTGACACTGGCCACCTTATAGACAGGAAGAAAAAGAAAATAGATTCAGGGGTCCAAAGTCTCCTTTGAAGTGATCCAAGGATCTCCTTAGATGTCCTATTCCCTAAGTTTTTCACCAGTGCCACCCTATGGGTTATATCTTTAATGCATGGGCATTTAGGAAACATTCAACCATAACATTCATGTTGAAATTGAATCCCTATTATGAACTATTAAGATAATCATATGGGATTTTTAAAAAAGATTTATTTATTTATTTTTATTTTATGTACAGTGGTGTTTTTCCCTGAAGCTAGAGTTATAGACAGTTGTGAGCTGCCATGTGGGTGCTGGGAAATAAACCCGGGTCCTCTGAAAGAGCACTCTTAACCACTGAGCCGTCTCTTCAGCCCCCCACCAAATGGGATTTTTAAGAGGTGATTAGGGCTCTGACTACAAGAATACATTGATCCATTGATCCATTAATAGATTAGTGGGCTGATCATCTCAAGAGTGTGTCTGCTATAGAAAACAATTTTACTGGGTTACCTGGCCACTTCTGTCTTTTCACCCATGATGTCTTTCATTTCTCAGGATTTTACCAGCAAGAATATATCAACAGATGTGGCTCTTTCATCTTGGAAGAAAACCATGAGTGAAACTAAGTTCTTTACTACATAAAGTACTTAGTTTCAGGTGTTTTGTTATGGAAACCCAAATGGACAAGTACTTTCAGCTGAGCAAATCTAGCTCCCCTCTGTAGCATGAAAGCATCAGGGGGTGGGGAGGCTTATATTTCCCACCGATGAACCAGAAAGTCAAGGCCAAGAGATGTTAAATGACTCATGCATGATTTTCCAAAAAAAATAAGACTCCAGTTTAGACTTGAAGAACTCTAGTCTCAGCCCCTGTGGTTTCCTGCTTGAGTTACCAGGCTACCCTTATTCCAGGTCTAAGGTTACTTGGAACTAAGAAAAAGAAATGCAGCCCAGGAGAGGACCTGGCAGTAGGAAGGATTCCTAACCAGCAAGTAGCTTTAAAACAGAATCATTGCAAAGGGACCAGTGCAATCCCAGCCCAGCCCTGGGATAGACTTCTTAAGATGGAACTAGGGTTGTGCTAAGTGCCTAGCATCAACAAATCAGACGTTTTGATCTACGCTGGTCACTAATATGAAAATGAAGGCATGCGGGCTCAGCGGTGGAAGTCTTGCCCTTGCCCAGCATCTGACATGTGCAAGGCCCTTGATTTCATCCCTAATACTAAAGCCAGATAAATAAATAACACAAAAATAAGTTGTGATGATCCAAGATCTCAGGTCTGGGTTCTTCTCACCCACCATTTGCTTCTGTGGCTGTGGTAGAAGGTACCAAGACAAGAGGCAGAGGGCTGCCAGCCTCAAACTGCAGACCCTGTTAAGGGAGCTACATACTCAGGAACCCAATGACAAAGGCGGTAACAGAGTTAGACACAGGCTGGGAGGTAGTAGGTCAGGTCTTTAATCTCAGCATTTGAAAGGCAGAGACAGGTAGATCTCTGTGAGTAAGATGCCAGCCTTGTCTCCAGGGCAGGCTCCAAAGCTACACAGAGAAACTCTGCCTCAAAAAAAAAAAAAAAAAGAAAGAAAGAAAAAAAGAAAAGAAAAGATGTAGATATGGAAGAAGAGACAGCAAGGCTAGAGAGGATGACTACATCATTTCCAGAAGAGCCTCAGGCTGAGCTCTGAGGGAGGAATTTGAATAAACAGAGAAGAAAGAGAAAGGATTCCTGGGCCCGAAGCAACAGTTCTGGAAAATGAACCAATAGAGTCACTGATACTTATCATCAATCATGATTGAAACTCAGAAAACAACTAAAGGTTCCTGGGCAGGTTCTAACAATTCCGTCCAGTTTTCTCTGAAGGCCAGGGTCATGTCTTCTGTGAAGGGGAGGCCTATATCTAGAGGGATGGGGTGGGGGGAGTGAAATCAGCAGGAAGCCTTGGGTGGGACTGAATATCTAACATGCTGACCACTGGAGGGGAAGCTCCCAGAACAGTAGCAGGCAAAGCTGGGCAGAGGCCAAGATCCTGCAAAGGCACCTGGGAAATAATCCCATAAGAAGCACAAGTGGAAGAGTGCTGCTCCATTCAGGAGATTCTGAGAGATTGGAAGGCCATACCTGGATGCAGAACTTCTTGTAGCTCTCTAGGGTCTCTAGGTGAGACAGGTACCCAGACCAGAAACCTTTCTGGCACTGCACGAAGGGGAGGCTCTCCACACATACATAGAGCCTGCAGGGCCACCCCACCCCCACCTCCCAAAGCCACCTGTTTCCAAGGACATCTTTTAGCTTTTAGCTTCTGGGAAATGGGGATATAGAAATTCCATCTCTCCAACAAAAAGGCCATCTATCCACTGAGCGTTTCACAGTGCATGCTAGTTGCTCCTTGTCTTTATCTTCTTCTCAAGTGTCTGGGATGTTCTGAGGTTGAGAGAAGGCTTCACTATGTGTGGGCGTACGAGTGTCTCTTGAAACGGCCATTCCAGAAACAGATAGCCCTTGAGTACACAGCTTGTTGGACTCTCCCACTTTTAAATTGGCAAACTGGTAGTACTGGATGAAGATAGGGCTGGAGGGGTTTTGTTGTTGGTTTTATTATACTATAATTCTTTTTATCCTCTGAAGGCTGGATGACTAGGTCTATGAAATAAACCAATATGAGTTGAATTCAAGGAGATAACAGGCTTACTGTTTACTGTGTGCTTGGGAGAACCGTAAGATCAGAATATGAACATCCAAGAACCCATTGACATTCTGAAGCTTACAGGTTCTTTCTCCCGGAGAAAGGAAGGGGGCAGCTTGATAGGTGACTGGGGGAACAGGAGGATGAATGGGCCTGGTTGACAGGTAAGAGCCTATAACCATGATGGGTTGGGTATGGTATACATCTTCCCAGTTATGTAACCCAGCCTCCCTTATAATAATGGTCCAGGAGAGGGGTTCCGGACAATTGTATTCATCCAGAAAGGCAGGTAAAAGGAGATTGGGAATAAGTTGAAAGGGCAAGAAAAAAAAAGTCACAAAGACCTTGTTTCTTAGTGCAAATTGCTCAGCAAACCAAGTGTCACATTTTAGGGTGTCCTGTCCTCTGTGTTCTAAAGAGACACTTGGGTCTCTCCACAAGAAGTTGGAATTTCTGCAGCAGCAGCAGGTCTAGGGGAAGGAAAAGCCTTCGACCCAGGTTTCAGTCAGAGAGGGCCTATTTTCAAGTCAGTAGCTTCACAGGTCTCACATAGTTCTTACAAATTGTTAGACTTCCCTGCAAGAGAAGCCGGACCTGAGACAATGATGGATCAAGAGAAAACACGTTGCCTAGTACTCTCAGTCACAAATGCCACTTGCCTGTCATTCAGTCCTAAACCTGTCAGGATCTTAAAGGTAAACCGGGAGGTTGAGGAGACACTGGACCTTTTTATCTGTTTCTCTTCTCAATGTGATCAAATTGAACACAGCTCTTTTCTCTGCCTTTCACTATTACAAGGCTGTGCCATTGGCCTTTTGAGGACAGGTAGCCAAATATTGCTTTTTAGGGCTGCCTTAAAACTCTGGTTAGAACCAACATTAAAGATGCTGTTATCAATATAACCCCTCCCCCATCCACTAACCCCCACCCTCACTCCCAGCTGAACAATCTCAATGCTGGCTTTGAAATTTTCCTCCAGCCTCCAATGACAAAAAATATGCACCTAATTTGGGATACTCCTATGTCTTAGTTTGGGTTTCTATTGCTGTGAAGAGACACCATGAGCATGACAACTCTTACTAAGGAAAACATTAATTGGGGCTGGCTTACAGTCTAGAGGTTCTGTCCATTATTATCATTGTAGAAAACATGGAGGCATGGAAGCAGACATGGTGATGGAGAGGAAGCTAAGTTTCTACATCTTGATCCACAGACAGCAAAAAGAGACTGTGTGCCACACTGGGCATAGCTTAAGCATATAACACCTCAAAGCACCTCTCCATAGTGACACATTTTCTCCAACAGGGCCACGTCTACTCCAACAAGGTCATATCTCCTAATAGTGCCATTCCCTGTGGGCCAAGCATTCAAACACAAGTCTTTGGGGGCATTCCTATTCAATCCACCATACTCTAACATTATATAGTTTACTTGGCTGTGCTCAACTTGTTGATACAAATTCAACCACCAACTAATTTGCCTCATCTCACCCTCTCTGAACCCACAACATTGAATTTAGTGGCAGGTGGTCAGAAAGAATAACAATAAATCTGGATAAGAAAAATAGATTTGAGGGTGAATTTAGGCTTTGCAAAAAGATTCTTTGCTTCCCACTGATGATTAATTATACAAGTGAATTTAAAAAAAATACTTAAATTTATAGGGGCTGGAAAGAGATGGCTCAAAAGTTAAGAATGCATTCTGCTCTTGTAGAACGAGCAGGCTTAGTTCCTTATACCCTCATCAGATGGCTCACAACAACCTGGAACTCCAGATCCAGGGGATTCACACCCTTTTCTAGCCTCGCACTCATGAAGTGTAAATCCACAAAGACTTATACATAACTGAATATTTTTAAAAAATCATTTAAAAATTTTAAATAACTCCATCATTGTGTATTACATCAAGATAATACCCTACCCTTTCTCCCACACAGAGCAGTTTGATTTTATTCCATTTAAAAACAAAACAAAACACCCAAAGAGCAACTTAAGAGAGAAAGAATTTATTTTAGCTGACAATTCCATGTTATAGTCCAATATAGCTGGGAATTCAAGGGTAGCAAGAAGTTTAAACAACTCATCCTTCCACAGTCAACAACAGAGAGAATGCTCTCTACTTTTATAGAATTAAGGAAGCCCTGCTTAGGGAATGGTGCCACTCACAGTGTGCTAGATCTCCCCACATCAATTAAGGCCATCACTCAACAGACATACCTACAGGCCAACCTCATCTAGACAATCTCTCATTTCAACTCTCTTCCCAGACAAGTCTAGGTGGTATCAAGCTGATAATTAATCTAACCATCACAGGTCTTATAGACAGATATAAATACACATGCATTTTAAGAGCCAGACACATTAACCCATGCCTTACTCCTTGCTTTTTTAATCATAATTACATTTATTTATTGTGGGTCTGTGTGGGCCTTGGTATGAATATGGAGGTCAGAGGACAACTTAACAGGAGTTTTTTGTTGTTGTTATTTTTTGTTTTTTGAGGTTTTTTTTTTTTTTTTTTCTCTCTCTCTCTCTCCATCATCTAGATCCTGAGGTCAAATTCAGGCTGTCAGGCTTGGTGGCAAGTGGCTTATCCACTGAGCTATCTGACTGGTCTTGCTTATTTTCCTCTCATAGACAGTTTCAATGTCATTGCCAACAGTATTTGTAGCATGTTTTCTTTTTTATTGACTATATTACCAATTGGTTGGTATATTATACTTGTTTCTTTTTAAGTATCAATAATATTGATGCTTAAATACTTATAATAAATACTATTGATACTTATTGTTTACATAGGATTCCCTGGAACTGGAATTATAGGAAATTGTAAGCTGCCATGTGAGTACTAGGAATAAAACCCAGTTTCCTAGTTTTCTAGAAGAGCAGCTTAGTGGCCTTAACTGCTGAGCCATCTCTCCAGCCCCTACTTATGCTTTTTTATTTAGGTGGTGTGCATCTCAACAAATGCATTACGAGTTGTTTTTCTTTTTTTCTTTTTTTAATTTAAAGCCCTTAGCCTTGGGCGAGAGCATGTATTAAATTAGCTGGGAATTGAACCCAAAATATAGGTAGGATATATAGATGTATAGATATATACATACTTAAAAACAAGTAAATACAACTCAAAATCTAGCCAGCACCATAACCTGTCAGCACAGTGCAGTGTAGGGTATCTGCTGTTCGCCCTCAAGTCTGTATGGCTTGCTTGGGAGTGTAGCTTGCTATCTCTGGCCAGCATTATTAAAAGAGTACTGTACTGTATATTGCTGTCCCTGAAAAAATATCATTATTAATGGAGGGGAAGAGAGTCACACTCATGCTACAGCATGCCTGTGGAAGTCAAGGAACAATTTGTGGAGGTTGTGGAGGTTCTCTCCTTGCACCATGCCGATCTCAGGAAATTGAACTCCCGTTGCTTGGCTTGTGGTAAGTACCTTTACCCAAAAAGACATCTTTCTGGCCCTGGTGCACTTGCTTGTGGTGTGTGTATGTGTTCATTGTTTTTTATGTAAATTGCTGTTTTGTCTGCATGTGTAACTGTGTAAGGGTGTCAGATCTTGAAATTACATACAGTTGTGAGCTGCCATGTGGATGCTGGGAATCAAACTCAGGTCCTCCGGAAGACCAGACAGTGCTCTTAACCGTTGAGCCATCTGTCCAGCCTGGCATAGTTTGTTGTACAAACCCTTTATCTGCATAAAGGCACCCTCCAAAGGTAACCCAGTTGTTCTGAATCTGCTCTCCAGGTTTATCTCCCAGTCAAGTTAACTCTGTGACACCTAGCCAAGATAGACTGTCCGTGACCTACTCTGTGGGCCACTTCCAGACAGCATTAATAATACCTGAGACTTTATCAGTCTGAGAAGGTAGCAAGGCAGTTTCACTAGCCCATATTTCCTTCTCTCAGCTCCTCAGAAGCCCAGGGAGATCAGGATGCTACGTGAGTTTCTGTCATTTGATCTTTCGTCAAGCTGTGCATTTATGAGATTCCCATATATTCACAATTAAGCATATTTTTTATTATGAATCTGTCTTCTTTGATACTTTTCCTTTTTGCAACTAAATCTTAAATCCAGACCATATTCATATTTACTTTTTTGTGTATAATACAGAATGCCAGTTTTCTTTTCTCCTCTTCCTCTTTTTCCCCCATGCAATACTCTCTCATTTTCTACCTCCTCTTTTATCCAACTTAAAAAAAATAAACAGTTAATGGCTAGTGTTTGCTTGTTTGTTTTTTGAAATTGAATATGTGTGTATGTGTGACCTGTGTGCCAATAAATGCATGTGGAGGTCAAAGGACAGCTTGTAGAAATCTGTTCTCTCTTTCCACCATATGCATGGGTCCTGGCTATTCAACTGTGCTTACCAGTCAGGGCAACAAGCACCTTTTACAACTGAGCCATCTTGCCGGCCTGTTCCCGGGGATTTTAAAACTATTTCATAAGCAAAACTTACAGGGCTGTTTTGTAGTAGCACTAACTCGGTTGTATTAAATGAGACTCAGAACCAAATATCGGGGGAAGGCTGAAATATCAGAGAGAGGAAGCACCACAGTCAATTCTCACCAAACTGTCTTGCAACTTCCTCAGCCTCACTCCTGGTCTCTTCTGCCTGTCACTTCTGCCAGTTGCTTGTCTCTGCTGTGTTTCTACAGCCCTTATATATCCTATCCCATCCAGGTTAGGATTAAAGGCTTGTAGACCTGAACTCACAGAAACAGCAGAAATTCTGTCTCTGGAGTTGTGGGATAAAGGGTGTAGGTCACCACTCCCTGGCTTTCCCTGTGCTGGGATTAAAGGTGTGTGTGATTGACTCTCAGCTGTTTCTTTCTCCTTGTATTCAAAGATCAAGGATTTCTTGAGCTGTCTGCCTAGGATTTGACTGTGTACTCATTCTCCAATATTCAGGTTTTATTTTATATGTAATATATATCCACAGTGTTTTGGTTTGTTGGGACAGGGTCTTGTATAGTCCAGGGGGGCTTTGTACTCCCAGTCTTCTTGGTCTAGCCCCAGGAATGCTGGAGTGTTAAGTACGCACCACCACAAGGGACTATACCTTTATTTAGGCAGGGGAAATTAGGACCCAGTAAGGTAGTCGGCCCTATGAGAAACCTTGAGGCTGGGTCTTCTAACCAGTCATGGATTAAGTCCTCCAGATTTGTGGACCGGTGTGGTATTTTTAGTCATTTCATTTAGCAAAGAAAAAGGAACAGATTAAAGCAACCTCCGCCTATTTTCTTACTTATAAATCAGATCCACTCTCTCACTCCTACATCATCCCTGTTAGGGGTCTTCTCCTAGGTGAGGTCCATGAAGCTGTCATCCAGATCCATGTTGGGTCTCAAGATGTGAACAAAGCCTTGGCTTTGAAGCTTGCCAAGGATTCTTTTCATTTATGTGAGTCCCTTGGATGCTTGGAGTTCTTCAACATTTATTTGTAAAAAGAATGGCTGGGCTTCTTGGCGAGTCCACCAAGAATGACTATTAGGTAATTTTTCCCTCCATAAACAGTCTTTTATCTTTCTACCTGCCAAGGACAAGGACGGTACCTTTAAATACTTGCTGACTTATCATTCTTCTAACCTTCAGATTCAGACTTGCTGGTAATTTCAGTAATTGCTGGTTTGCATTAAGAGCAGGAGATTAGAGATTAAGGTCCAAGGAAGATAAACGATTTGCTCAGAGGCATATAGAGAGTAACTAGGTCTGGATTCCCTGTAGCATCTTTTCTGGAATGTCTTATCTTTTAACAGAGTTAAAGAAAGAGGACTTTTATCCATACTAGCTGGGCCACTTTGACCTATTATCATAGTCCTTCTGCTACGTGAAGGAATTTAGGCAGGCAGGTCTAAGCGTCCTTTATGTGAGGTTCCAAAGAAGGTTCTGGAAGCCAGGCGTGATGGTACAGACCTGTACTCCTAGAATTTGGGTGATCGCAAGAAGATCCGGAGTTCAAGGTCATCCTCGATAAATGTAGAGTTCCAGGCAATCTTGGGCTATATAAGACACCACTTCAAAAACAGACCCCCCCCCCCCAAAAAAAAAAAAGTCAAAACAAAACAAAACAAAAAAATACTCCGAAAACAGCAAGGACAACAACAACCCAAAAAAGAGAAACAAAAATTTTAAAAAAAGGGCTGGTTGGTTCTGGAGTTGTACCTATCTCTCTCCTGCTGTGTCTCTAATAAACATAACTAACCTGCCAGATCTGGCTGCCTAAAAGGGTCCCTTTCAATGATACCCACCTCCATCAACATCCAAGAGCACTTACCATACAGCCCCTGCTGTGTACGTATAATTACAAAGGAGGGAAAGGTTTCAGAGAGCCAGCACCTTGGGGGAAATGCGGTAGGAGGGCTTGGTTTGGAAGAGCCCAGGAGTGTGGAAATGAGGGTGTTAAAGGCTTTTGCAAGGGTAATGGATTTTACATGTGAGATCCAAATAATAAAGGATCTTGGAAGGGAGATTCCCCCCCCCCGCCCCTTTCATGAGCTACTTCCTAGAATCTGCCTTGGTCCCCAGAATTATGTAGGCATTCAATTATGTAGGCATTCCGGGGCAGATGGAGAAACCTTCACACATGCTAATACACAGTATTTTGAACTTGATTCACTAAGGCATTCTCTTCTTCCTTGGAGGAGGTGAATGAGGGGCGTCATTTCCAATTTAGAGGGAAATGGGGAAGCTTCCCCACAAACAAGCTTAAGGCAAAGTGGTTTTGAGAGTAAATACCACCCCACTGGGAATGTGGTAGTGAAAAGGGTCTCCACGGGAAACCTGGATCATTACAGAAAGTTTTGGGGGACCCGAGCGGTTATTTTTAACCTCATCATTTCGAAAACAAACAGCCCCTTAAGAATGTTTGCCTGAACGGAAGTAAGGCGTTGTAGGATGAGAGGAAGAGGAATATTCCGACTGGGCGAATGAAAAGTATACACACCCTGCTCTAGTCTTAATAAGATATCACGCTCTTTCTGCTAAAGCCACTTGGTACGCGAGGCAACTAGGACACAAAGCCAAGTTGAAAATGGCATCAAGCCACCATCAATGTGAACTCAGAGTTTACTGAGCCACACTTTGGACTGTAATTCCTCCTATTTGCACAGTCCGGAATCTCGACGAACCCCGATTTGGGAAAGGTGGGGACGACTTCAACGAAGGCGTCTCGTCGCGTTTTACAGTCCTTCCCGCGGTAGCGAGGATTCGCTGACTCGCGGGGGTGGCCCCACTCCGAAGCTCGGCCGTGCGGCTCCGCTTTCTGCTCCGTCTCCGCGAGGTGTCGCCTTCGGCCGAAGAAAGCGGTGCGGCGCCACCCTCGTAGCCCGCACTTATTTATTTTCAAACAAGGGGGGCGCCCCTTCCTTTCAATTTGAAACTAGAAACCTCCTGCGGTCTCGTTCCTACGTGGGCGCGTCCTCGGCCTCCCATTTTGCACTCCTGTCTCGGTCTTTCGAGATCACACACGAACAGCGCCTCTACCAGGCCTCGTTCCACTTTGCCCTGGATGGAGCTCTGCTTGCCTCGCACACAAAAAGGCAATGCAAGCAGGGGCCGAGCGAGAAACCTCTCTTCCCCCTCCCATCACACACCCGAGGGCACTCTAGTTAAAAAAAAAGAAAAAAAAAAAAAACAAGCTAAGTAATGCCCAAGCTCGTGGGGTGGGTGCTGCGCAACACCGCTCGGCGCGCAGCTGGTTCGCTGAGTGTATCGGGTGCAAGCACGGGGGTCCAAAAGGGCGGGAGGAGCACGCCCTGGGTTTCCCAGCTTTGCAGCCTGCAGTCTTGGAAAAAAAAAAAAAAAAGCAAATGGCTTTTGGCGCGAAAGGGTTTGGCGCCTCCCCTGATTTTTATGGAAATCAAGAGGGCGGGGTAAAGGCGCTTGCCTCTGCCTTTCTCCCTCCCCCTCGTCTGCGCCACAGCCCCCTTCTCTCCCCGCCCCCCGGGTGTGTCAGATTTTTTTCAGTTAATAATATCCCCCGAGCTTCAAAGCGCAGCCAGTGACAGTCATCTGTCTGGACGCGCTGGGTGGATGCGGGGGGCTCCTGGGAACTGGGTTGGAGCTGAACGAGCGCTAGCCAGGCGTAAGCGCGCACACACAGCAGCCGCCCGAGGACAACCCCCTCCCGCCGCCGCCCCTTCAGGCCACCCGGAGACCCCAGCGCCGAGTCGCCTCCGGATCCCCGGCAGTCTGCGGGAGGTAAGAAGAGGTACTTGTAAAGCTCCGAGCGCCGGGGAAACGGCGGGGCGCTGCGGCTAGGCAAGCCCCTGAGCCCGGCTCTGCACCCGGCACCCAAATATGCCGGGGTTTTTTTTGTGTGTTTTTTTTTTTTTCGGGGAGGGGGGCGGCACACCGTGTCTGCTTCCGAAACAAAACCATCTGGGGGTTTTTCCCTGAAAAGCCAATTCACAGCACCCGAAGGCACCCTCGCTGTAAGAGACCCGCCCTAATCCTTTTTACAGCTCTGGTCCGGGCAGAGAAATAGCTTTAGCGAAAAGAAATCCGCCAGGTTTTACAAGATTTGTCTGAGTGTGACCTGACTGGGAGCCGCCGGTGCGCTCTCACCCCAAACTGGTGTCCTCCAAAAGGTGCGGGAAGGAAGGAAAGGGGTTAGGAGAAGGTAAGGGTGCCTGGGTGCTAATGTAGGTCACGGCTATTCCAGCTTATGGGACGCGATTCTCTCTGGCGACCCTCATCGTGCCGCCCCCCCTGCACCATTCCTAGGAATGGGGTTCAGCCTCTTTTTCGGTGAAAGAGGTTGGAGATTCCGAGGGGAGGGAGGGAATTGCAAAGGGTCAAAATAAGATATAGGCAGACGATGTTATCTGCCAAAATTGAGGGGCTGGGTGGAAGGAGCTATATATAAGTGCCTGTTTTGTTGGTCTGTTTGAAGAAAGGCCCTTAATAATTAATAAAGTTTGCCGAACCCCGTTAGCGTTTACGCTCCCGACATCTCATCTGCAAAATGGAAGGTACTCTAGTCTCGTGCCTCGTAGCTGGACTTCCTTTGAGCAGTTGGTCCTACCCTGGTGCAAGAGGGGCTGTCTTGCTAGTATAGTGTAGGATCTGCAGCTTCAGCAGCCCCCTCCCCCAGGCAGTGCCTTGTGTGAATGAAACGGCAGTTTCCAAAGTTGCAGAGCCACACCACCCCCTGCATCTGCAAACCCCC
Source organism: Sigmodon hispidus (assembly GCA_004025045.1). Lineage (NCBI taxonomy): Eukaryota > Metazoa > Chordata > Mammalia > Rodentia > Cricetidae > Sigmodon > Sigmodon hispidus. Next base: position 35,969 of record PVIH01007570.1, read on the forward strand.
TCCCACCCACAGTCTTAGACAGCTTGTACACAAAAGGAGGGAGTGGAGAAGCTCAACTTCCTCCACCTTCCCGAGCGGTGGGAAAGACTGGGGAGCTGGTAGGCGAGATTGGGGACACCCACTGCCTGTCCCCATCAATCCACCCCTCCGGCTCATTCTATTCTCTCTTGGTCTGTCGGTTGTAGTGTTGGAGGTTGGCACGGCTCTGTGCTCCCCACGGGAAGGAAGCACTCCCACACATTCAAAAGAGCGGAGAGGAAAGTGGACAGTTGCTGGCCGTGAGGCGAACAGATGCCCAGCTGCACCGCGTCCACCATGCCGGGGATGATCTGCAAGAACCCAGACCTCGAGTTCGACTCGCTGCAGCCCTGTTTCTATCCGGACGAAGATGACTTCTACTTCGGCGGTCCCGACTCGACCCCACCGGGGGAGGACATCTGGAAGAAGTTTGAGCTGCTGCCCACGCCCCCGTTGTCGCCCAGCCGCGCCTTCCCCGAGCACAGCCCGGAGCCCTCGAATTGGGCTACGGAGATGCTGCTGCCGGAGGCCGACCTGTGGGGCAACCCAGCAGAGGAGGATGCGTTCGGTCTGGGGGGACTGGGTGGCCTCACTCCTAACCCGGTCATCCTTCAGGACTGTATGTGGAGCGGCTTCTCCGCTCGGGAGAAGCTGGAGCGCGCGGTGAGCGAGAAGCTGCAGCACGGCCACGGGCCCCCGGGCGCCGGCACAGCCTGCCCGGCTCCGGGAGTGAGTGCCAGCAGCCCTGGGAGCCGTCCCCTTAGTGGGACGGCGAGTGCTGGCCGCACCGGGGCCACCCTGCCCACCGACCTCTCCCACTCAGCTGCGGAGTGCGTGGACCCCGCAGTGGTCTTCCCCTTCCCGGTGAACAAGCGCGAGCCGGCGCCAGCGTCCGCTGCCTCCATCAGTGCCCCGGCGACCAGCGCTGTGGTCACTACTGTGTCTGTTCCGGCTGCTGCCCCGGTGGCCGCTCCTGCTCGTGCGGGCGGCCGTCCTGCCAACAGTGGCGAGCAGAAAGCCCTCAGTACCTCTGGAGAGGACACCTTGAGCGACTCAGGTAAAGCCTGGATCCCCCTTGTTGCCTCCTTTTGGAATTCTGGAACAGGTTTGGGGGGTGTTGCGGTCCCTTTGTTATCTGGATTTGTGAGGGTGGTCCTATTCTGCTCATCCCTACCCAGATAGAGGCTAGAACCCCAGCTACACCTTCCCTTAAACTTGATCTGTCTTCTTAGGGAATCCTTGCCCTAAGGTTGCCCTCACCGTGGGAAAAGTTGGTGGCCAGTTCAATCAGAGTGTGTGGTCGGAAAGGTATCTAGGCTGAAACCTGTTAGCAGTGCAATGGAAAGGTGCTTCCAGGCCAAGTCAGAGAAGGGGAAAGGCTTTCCAAAAGACTGCACAATCCCACCTAGGCTTCCAAAAGTTAGGAAAATGCCTGGCTTCCATTCCTCTTCCCCCGAGGACTGTGGGCCCTCCGTGGGTGGTGGGCTATTTGCTCGGTGAGTGGCCAGCAGGCGGCGTTGTGCCTGACGCAAGTCGGGCTAGTGAGAAAGACTGGGGGGGTGGGGACACCCCCCCTCCCTCCAGTTCAGCAGCTGATAGCGAGTGCATTAGTTGTTGTGTACATTTTCAGGGAACCACTTTGCTGTTGTGAGTGCGGGCTGGTCCAATTGTGTTTCCTGGTTGGAATTTCTGACCTAATTGGGTTGTCTTCCGTAACCCAGTGCCCTTGAAGGTGAGGGCGGGTCCCTTCCGCAGCCCCTCCTTAGGAATGCACACAACCTGGAAGCATTCACTGGATCTATTGTGTGCCTTTATCTGTCTTCTTCGAAAGGGAGGGGGTTACAAGCTTTTTCCTTGCCTGTGGAAGTACCTACAACACTTTACCTAAATCTTGCGTGCCCTTGTCCTTGGAGCTGTAGCTAACCCAACTTTTAGACCTTGAAAGGCAATGTTTTCACAATAAAAAGTCTTAAATTTCCTTCTGGGCCGAGGAGGGATCATTCATTCTGAGGGCTCCTGGGAGGAAACTCGGTGATAAGCCTTCACTTTGAAAGGGCTCTGTCCCTTTAATGTCTGCCTTGACAGCTTTCGGTGAGGAAGCACTTCCTTCCAACAGCTGTCTTCTTGGCTGAGAACCAAAACACTGGCTTAAAGGGACCCACAGACTGGAACAGCCTAACGCTTCAGCTCCACAAAAAACCTCACAATTGTTCAGCTTTCCGGACTTAACTAGATCAAGCAGAAGAAGTGTTTTGATTTTCATGCTTGCATTTTTTTAAAGCCATAATTTTTCTCTCCCAGCATGGTAGTAAATGAGGAAGTCTCAAAACAGGATTTTTGTTGTTGCTGCTGCTTGGGAACTGCTCCCGTTGGGTTGTGGTACCTACTGTGGATTAGAGCTTTATAACTGAGATATGATCTTTGCCTAGGATGGAAAACTGCTTACTGTGCAGAAGACAGGCAGTGAATGAAATTGTTCCTCGAGACTGAGGATGGAAAAATCAAACCCAGCCGTGTGTTTTACCAAATGAGCCTCCAGTCTGAAGGATGGCTGTGGAAGTGTGTATAAATAAATCCATGGGGCAGACTGGCTGGTGATTATGCTAAAAGCTCCTATTACAGAGCATCTGTCACCAAGTCTACATATTGTCTGCCAAACTCCGACGATGCTGTGGCATTACCCCCATTGAACAGCTAAGGAAACTGAGGATATGAGGGAGGTTAAGTAACTTTTCCAGAAAGAATCCTACCACCCATTGTTCTTGTGACTCAGGCTCCAGTTCTTTGACTTTCTCCCATGTGCTCAAAAAACTTTTTTGATGCCTAGGATCTAAGGTGTGTGTGGGGGGGGGGAGGGGGTACTAGGTAAGTGCTTTGCTGGCCCTGCCTCAATTGCTCTAGCCTTCCTTAGAGATTGAAAATAGGAACCTGAGGAAGGAATATTTGTGTGTGTGTGTGTGTGTGTGTGTGTACATGTGCACATCTTTGGCCTTGTGATCAGACTTATTTCAGCAAATCCATCTCGATCCTGTCCCTAAATATTTTACCTGAAAATAATTTTTCTTCCCTCAAAGATGATGAAGATGATGAGGAGGAAGATGAAGAGGAGGAAATAGATGTGGTCACCGTGGAGAAGAGACGCTCTTCCTCTAACAACAAGGCTGTCACCACCTTCACCATTACTGTGCGCCCCAAGTCCTCAGCTCTGGGTGTTGGGCGGGCACAACCTGGCGAGCTGATCCTCAAGCGCTGTGTTCCCATCCACCAGCAGCACAATTATGCTGCGCCCTCACCCTATGTGGAGAGCGAGGATGCACCACCACAGAAGAAACTCAAGAGTGAGGCTTCTCCACGCCCCCTCAAGAATGTTGTCCCAGCGAAAGCTAAGAGTTTGAGCCCCCGAAACTCAGACTCGGAGGACAGCGAGCGTCGCCGCAACCACAACATCCTGGAACGCCAGCGCCGGAACGACCTGCGCTCCAGCTTCCTGACGCTCAGGGACCATGTGCCTGAGCTGGTGAAGAACGACAAGGCTGCCAAGGTGGTCATCTTAAAAAAGGCCACCGAGTACGTCCACGCCCTGCAGGCCAGCGAGCACCAGCTCCTGCTGGAAAAGGAGAAACTTCAGGCCAGGCAGCAGCAGTTGCTGAAGAAGATCGAACATGCTCGGACTTGCTAAACTAAACGTTTCTCACATGGACAGTCACTGCCACTTTGCACATTTTGATTTTTTTTTTTTTTTAAACAAACATTGTGTTGACATTAAGAATGTTGGTTTACTTTCAAATCTGGTCCCCTGTCGAGTTTGGATCTGGGTAGGGGGCAGGACGCGGGGTTCTGCCATGACCTTGGGGAAAAAAAAAAACTGAGTTCTGGGATGCTGGGTGGCTTGTTTTCCTCCTCCACATCACCTGGGTGACAGCCATGGAAGTTCCGGGACTTTTGGGAGCTTCAGGAGGCTGTGAAGTCACCTTGTTCCGGTCCAAGTTTCCAAACAGAGTCATTCCTTCTTTTTACAATGGTGCTTAAATTCCAGCAGATGCCACAGAAGGGGGTTTGCCATTTGATGCCCCTGGGAACACTTGTGTAAATACCATTGATACACCCGCCTTTTGTATACGTCCTGGGTAATGAGAGGTGGCTCTTGCGGCCAGTATTAGACTGGAAGTTCACACCTAAGTACTGTAAGAATACCTCAATGTTTGAGGAGCATGTTTTGTATACAAATATATTGTTAATCTGTTATGTACTGTACTAATTCCTACACGGCCTGTATACTTTAATATGATGCTGATACATAACTAAATTTGATACTTATATTTTCGTATGAAAATGAGTTGTGAAAGTTTTGAGTAGATATTACTTTATCACTTTTTGAACTAAGAAACTTTTGTAAAGAAATTTTACTATATATATTCCTTTTTTTCCTAGCCTGTTTCTTCCTTGTTACTGTATTTGTTCATGTTTGGTGCATAGAACTGGGTAAAATGGCAAAGTTCTGTGTTTAATTTCTTCAAAATGTATATATTTAGTGCTGCACCTTATAGCACTTTGAAATACCTCATGTTTATGAAAATAAATAGCAATTAAATGATGCAAGCCCATGTTTTCCTTCCTACCTAGACTCATACTCCTTCCTTTTGAACAACAATTGCAATTGGTCCATTCTTTATCTGCCTTTTTACATTGTGGAATCCTGGTAGGGGGAGGGTACTATTCCCACTTGGTAGGAAATAGTAGAATATCTGGTTCTATTCTGTGGGACAATAACCAATAGGTGTTAGGGCACCTAGTTTGTGTGTGTGTATGTGAGTATACCAAGTGTCGTCCCCTGAATCTGGAACTGGGGCTAAGGACCAAACACCCAAAAGGGTTGAAAGTGCTTTTAACTTTTGAGCCGGCTCTGCAGTTCCTCTTTTGAGGGTTCTTGAGAATCTTCTGGCTCATGCAGCCAAAGGTGAGTTAGCATGAATTGGTCCTCTGGCCTAGGTCTCCCAAATGCTGGGATTATAGGTGTGTGCCAATCATGTCCAATTGCCAAACCATCATGAGTCAACTCAGCATTTTAGATGGCACATGGATACCAACTCAATATTTGGAATAAACAGTAAAACTGGCAAGTTATTTAACTCGCCTCTGTTTTACATAAATACCTGTCTCAGGTAGTCAGTTTTACATTTTAATAGAGAAGATTTTTTTCTACCTAAAGATTCCTCTGGAGGAGCTGGATGTGGTAGCATGTTTGATGTCTGCAGAAGCAAGAATGGTATGTAATACCCTGAGCCCAGCCAGCTACCTTGAGTCCAAGGCTGCAGAGTGATACCCTGTCCAAAAAAAAAATTAGGACCAGTACATGATTCTGGGCTAAGCAATGTCATGAAATAAACAGATGGGAGAGTTACCTTAGATTCTTCAGTAACCTTAGATTCACCAAACAGCTTGATGGCTGTGGATCCCAGAGGGGTGAAGACCAAGTAAGGGAAGGAAACTTGTCCATTGCCCCACTAGACTGGCCAAGTGGTATTTATCCTACAGATCCTGGAACCAAAGGGCTGAAAGAGGCTCCACTCAGCTCATCGTGAAGTTTCTGAAGGAGGTGGTGTGAGGCAGTTCACCTCTCACTTTAAATGAGACACCAATTTCTCTTTGGGGTAGCAGGTTATACACAGGATTTCCCTAAGGTTTCATTGATTCATTACAGGATTTTGAAAAAAGTAAAGTCTTGTTTTAGGCAGAAGAGATGGTACAGCGGTTGGGGACACCAGCTTCCAGAGCACCTGGGTTCAATTCTCAGCACCCACATGGCAGCTCACAAGGGCCTGTAACTCCCATTCCAGGAGATCTGATACCTTCACACTAATTCATATAAAATAAAGGTAAATAGATTGTATTTTTTAAGTGTTGCTTTACAGAAAAATGGAACCCCAAGGGCCAGACAGCTTTGCGTATGTGCGGATGTTGCGGAGATTCTCACTCGTGCTGTGCAGGTGGTTATAGGTGCTAGCTTAGCAGAGGAAGTCCTCAGTCTGGTTGACTGCTACACATGCTGTTTTAATGGTTGCTGTGGGGTTGGTGGTACTGTCTACCTTCTTTCTCATGGTGTGACAAGATTGAAAGTTGGGCAACAGCCCTTTACCATCATTCAATCTAGTCCCAGACTAGAAAATAGAAATTCATTTTGAAGCTTTTATTCAACAGGTCTTTTATCCATTGTATCGTACTGTATCTTACAAGCCCCAAGTCACAACCTCATCTGTACACTCAGGAGCCAAATGAACGTTAAGTGACCACAGATTAATTGAGCCACTAAGAACCTTGAAGCATACCTCAGTCAAGTGAATTGCCCTGTTTGTGTCCCTCAAAGGGGGCCTGAGTGTGACACAGGCAAGCAGAACTCTAGTATGTAGAAAGAAATAGGAAAACAGAGCAGCTGAACCGGAATTCCTACCATGTTCCTGTTTTACTAACTGCTGGCAAGCTCATAGAGAAACCCATGCATACTCTTTTGTCCCTAGGGCCCATTCCTGTCTTTAAGCTTTAAGTTCTTGTCTTTGTGTCCCAATTACCAAAAACAAACACACACAAAACAACAAAAAAACCCAAAACTTTTCTGCATTCTGTGCATCATAAATATCATAAATGCACATCAGGGATGAAGAGATGGCTTACTGGTTAAGAACATCTATCACTCCTGAAGGACCCGAGTTCAGTTCCTAGCACTCTGGTCAGAGTTGCCTATACTTACAGCTCCAGGAATCTAACATTCCAACATCTCTGAATTGCATTAGCTGTCACACTCATAGACACACACACACACACACACACACACACACACACACACACAGAAAATAAACTTAAACAAAAACCCACTAAAAATAACAATGCTTAGGTTAAAGCACATTTGCCTTACCTCACCTAGCTGATGGAAAGTACTTCTGTTTGAACTTTGCAGTTATCCCTGTAAGAGAAGAATTGAAGCTGTTGCCTGAATACCACATGCCTGTGATACTGAAACAGAAATTTCACCAGGCAGAGGCGATTAGATCAGGGCTTAGATGGGGTGTTCCATCTCTCAGTCACTTCACAGAAAGCAAGTGGAGCATCCCTAGACCAGTGCAGGACATAGGACTGGCATTGACCTCTCATGCCAATCCACCTAGCTCTGCAGTGTTGGGATAGCATCAAGGATGTTGTGCCTGCTAGGCCATCACTCTACTGAGCTACACCTGGAGCCCCCTTGCCGACAGGATTCTCTGACTCTCTCCTCTCTCCTAATATTAACTTAGATGTTAGCATGTGTCCAGGGGAGTGTTGCAGTGCTTTCAAGAGATCGGTGATCAAAAAAGACAAAATTGCAAAACTGCACGCAAGTCCTGTCTCCTTGTAGAATCTAGTAGACAAATAAGGGCAACAATACAAATAAACAAAACCAGCCAACAAAGAGCATCAACAGGTGCTGAGTGGTTTAAGAAAGAAGTGGACCAGTGTAGAGGAATTCATGAATGCCACAGGGGATGGAGGAAGTATGCCAGTGCAGATGCACCTGGTCCTTAGACCTGCAGAGGCAAATCCAAGATGATTGCTAAGAAGAAGGGTGGGCACCCAGGTTTTCCATCCAGAGTCTGTCTTCCTTCCGCTCACCCTGGCATGAGTAAGTGTTTGCCACTAACTCCTTTGTCTATCTTTTCAGAGAGGAGCATCTGACCATGATGGTTCTGTAGTCTGATTCCCTGGGACTGAATCTAACTCTCAGACTCAAAAGTTCAGAGTTGAAGAATCCCTGAATAGGACAGCTGAATGATGACATGGTTGTTAAGCTGAATCACCTCGAGCACAGCCTACATCTAAAATCACACTTGCTGCGTGATGTGAGTACTAGAAGCTTATTCAATAACCCACTTTGGGGAGGAACGGTGGCTTATTTGGAAGTATTTGCTGTAAGCATGAGGGTTTAAGTTGAGGTTCTTGGCATTTACATAAAAAGGTAACCATGTCTATAACTCAAATACTACAGGTTCTATAGGGGACAGATAAACGAATCCCGGAGCTCACGGCCCTCTACCTGAGTCATTGCTGAGCTCTGGGGTCAGGGAGAGACCCTGCCTCAAAATATGACAGAAAATTATAGAGCATTGGTTCTCAATCTTCCTAATGCTGTGACCCTTTAATACACCACACCTCATGCTATGGTGACCGCAGCCATAAAATTATTGCTGCTGCTTCATAACTGTAACCTTGCTACAGTGATGAATCATAATGTAAATATCTGACATGCAGGATCTCTGACATGGAACCCCTACAAAAGGGTTGTTCAGCTCTTGAGGGGACACAATCCATAGGCTGAAAACAATTGTTGTAGAGAAAGGCTTATGAGAGAGAGAGAGAGAGAGAGAGAGAGAGAGAGAGAGAGAGAGAGAGAGAGATTTGGTATTGATAGAATTGTTCCTTTGTATGTTACTAGGAAAAATAACTTTAAAAAAAAAAAAAAGACCAGTAAAACAAATTTACAAGCCTAACCTCAATGAGAACTTGTCAGACTTTTTGTTCCCCCAGAAGGCCTTATGAAACCTGAAAATGGGTGGCTCAGAAACAAGTGAATGTAAGCTTTGAAGACTGTTTTAAGGCAGACAGATCCTAGAAGTCTGAGAGCCACGGAACATCTTCGCCTTCTACAGTGGTTTATTAATTCTCCCTGCTTGTAAAGGAAATCTCTTCATAGGCCACTGACCAGGGCTACCTGATCTCTTTTGATACTGACAGATCATACTACAAGGCATGCATCCTGAAACCTTTGACCAGAAGTAACAGAGGCTTCTTATGGTAGAAGCATGGGGACTGGCTGGGAAAATGAATATTTGGGGAACACACACACACAGCCAGGAGCTGCTAAGGATAAAAATGAGTGATTGGCAGGGGCACCTGTGCTGAGCCACCAATGGTATAACATGGTCTTTCCTCTGCTGTCTATCAGGTTTGAGATTTTTCAGGCCTTTAGGCTAAAGGCTGTTTTTATTTTACTTCATTTATTTTTATTTTCATTGGTGTTTTGCCTGCATGTATGTCTGTGTGAGGGTTGGAATTATAGATTCTGGTGTTACAGACAGTTGTTAGCTGCCATGTGGGTGATGGGAATTGAACCCTGGTCCTCTGGAAGAACAGTCAGTGCTCTTAACTGCTGAGCCATCTCTCCAGCCCCGGATGTTTTTAAAAAGAACTATTTTTACGCATCTGTGCGCGTGTGTGGGAGTGCTCTTGCACAATCTCAGAAGCTAGAAAAGGGTATCAGATCTCCTGGAGTTGAGTTCCAGGTAGTTGTGAGCCACTCAATGTGAGTGTTGGAAATCGAGCTCAGGTCTCTGGGAGAAGCAGCCAAAGCTCTTAAGTGTTGAGATCTACCCTGTGATCTTTTCAGCATATTTATTTATTCATTTTGTATGTGTATGGGGAAGGGGATGTGCATACCCCAGCCCAGGTGTAGAGGTCAGGGGGCAAACTGAAGGAGTCAGCTCATTGTTTCCACTGGTGGGTCTTGGGAATGCAGCTTGGGCCATCAGGCTTAAGGGTAAGAACCTGTTCTTGCTGAGAACAACCATCTCACTGGCCCCTGTTAAAGATTCTTTGAAGGACAGGAAAGCAAATAGAGTTCTTATATTTTTGGTTATGAGCCTAGCCTTTAACAGCTGAGCCATCTCTCCAGCCAGCAAATAGAGTTCTTTACAAAGATTTTCTGAAGAAGGAAAGTATGTGTGTTTCAATACTGGGAGCTGAACTTAAAACCTAGAACATCATGTAGGGCAACCATGCTGAGAGCTGTCTGGGAGGCAGGCCTGTGACAGACAGTGCGGAAACAGCAACTGGGCTTGGTTCATAGCTTGGTTCCTGACCATTTTACTAGCGAGGCTAGAAATTCACTTCTGGTCACATCATTGCCCCTGTCTATGAGTGCAGCAGGCTGGAGCCAGTGAGCTCCAAACCCCATCTTGCCTCTCAGAGGAATGACAGTCATTTAGCCTGAGGAATGACCGCAGCAATCATCTCAAGACACCTTTAATCCCAGCACTGGGAAAGCAGAGGCCAGGCAATGTCTGGGAATTCAAGCATAGCCCTGGTCTACATAGTGAGTTTCAGGATTGTCAGAGTTACATAGAGATTCTGCCTTAAAAATAAAAGATGACCGAACGGAATGCAAATCAGCTGGTAGAATATTTGTCTAGAATGCTGAAAATATAAACCCCATTTCAAGGTGCAAGCATGTAATCCGAGGTGGAGGCAGAAGAATCAGGTTTTCAAGGTCATTCTTAACCATGGCAAGAGGAAGAAGCCACCCTGGGCTAAACATTATAAAACAAAACTCAAATGTCTGCAGTACTTGTGAACAGTAGCACTGTGGTTCAAAACCTTGGTAACCTATAAGGGCTCTATTGGTCATCTTCTCCAGAACTGAAGGTCATTTCCTTCACTCTGATCTGAATTCTTTTTATCTCTAAAATAATTAAAAGAATTGGGTTTGTTTTTCATCCATGGAACATTTCTCTAGTTTTCAGGGGCCTGGGTCCAATCCCCATTGTGGCAAATATAAAATAAAAAATCATATCTTCGAAAGATTCTTGCAAGGATCAAGTGTCATAAACCCATGTGAGGGATGAGACAGACTTTGGAAATGAGAATGCCATCTATGAATTCTCACTGCTGGCCATACTCCCCAGCCCCCTTCAGCAGCATCCCTCCCTCCCTCTTTACTGCTTGCTTTGTGCACGCAGTAGGCTTCTTCTGGTTGTTTCACTGCGCCTAGAACAGGGCTTTGCTTGGTACAGTTGTTCCCTGTTAGTCTAATTGTTATTAGTCAAGGGGAAACTTGGTTAATCAAGCCAGCTAGAGCCATAATTGGTGCAAATGAGCTGGGTACACAGGTTGGTCTCCTCTGAAACTAGAGAGCAGTATGATTGATTAAACTGGTGTTCAATTCAGTTAGTCCAATGAAAACAGAATATGGTAACAAATACTTCATACCCCAAGTCTTTGCTTGGATTGAGTTAGCCACTTCTTTTAGGCACAAAGCCAGAAAGTACAAGGGCTTTAAACAGAGAGCGGATACTTGAAAAGCGGGAGCTTTACTTAGAAGCATTTTTATTGGAAAGGAAAGCAAGTTTTGGATATGTTTGCTTTTTTTTTTTTTTTAATTCCTTCCCCCCAGGAAAAAAAAACTGAGATTTATGAAGGAAAAGTGAGAAAGAACCCCCAAGAGTGAAAGAAGCATTAAGGAAGGGTACCCCAAGTTTACTCTTGTAAGTGATTTAACTGCACATGGTTTGGAAAGAAATCTTTAGCACTTGGCATGTTGGTGTATATCTGTTATCCAGCAGTCCCAGGCAGAGGCAGGAGGATTGCTCAGAGTGGTCTATGTCTGAGTTCTAGGGTCCCTGGGACTACTATATAATGAGACCTTGTCACAAACAAAACAAGACAGGAAATAAATCCCAAGTTGGTCTTACTTCCAGATTTGCTGAACTAATAATTTGTAATCTGTTTTGAAGGAACCCCGTCTCTCTGGCAAAAAAAACAAAACAAACAAACAAAAACAAACCCTGCAATCTACATTAGAATACTGAAGTCGGAAACCTTCTTGACCATCTTTAAAGGCAAACTTCCGGGTTGGCTGTGAACATGTTTTGTTTGTCACCTCCGGCAGGTGATTTCTCCAGGATGCAACTTTACTTGCCAATTCCCCTGGGTAAGAAAGATACCCAGACCTCTGTCTGTCACTGCAACTTCAGCCTCCTGCTAAACCTTGGGAATGGAGGCTGCTGGCACCCTCTCTCCTGATCACCTATATGTAGCCACCAATTCTGGCTGAGCAATCAGGAAGTATTGTTTCTTGCCCATTACAAGGCAAACATGTTGGAGAAAGAAATAATACTTTTAGTCCAAATACAAAGTAAGCCCTGGGTTCACTGGAGACAATGACAACCGAGAGGTGCCTTACAGAAATGGACAACACCATACAAACACCATGCAATGCTTAGAGAGCTCCAGGGGCTAGAGCTCGTACTGTTCTCATGGAGGAGTCAAATTTGGTTCCCAGCACACACATGGGGCAACTCACAACTTGCTACAACTCCAGCTCCAGGGGATCTGGCACCCTCTTCTGGCCTTTAAGGGCAACTACACACACACACACACACACACACACACACACACACACACACACGCATACACAATTAAAAATAAATTTCTTTAAAGTGCTTTATTATTCAAGGACATTCAGTGCTTTTGTTTTACAGGAAGATACAACTTCCAGGGATGCTGTTTCCTTTTTTATCTTTATCTCTCGGATGACTGACTAGCCTTGGTTTTCAAACTGAAGGTCCTGAGTCCTGCGAGGTATTCAGGTCCCCTTCTCTTCCCCTGTGGCTTCCCTGGTGTTTGTTTCATCATGAAGTAGTTTCAGATTTGCAAAGCTGCCTTGTATAGGTCAGCCAGAAGTGTTCTGTTTGAGGGACAGCTAAGTGATATGAAAAAGAATGACTGGCCCAGGCCAGGCCAGATTGGGATGACCATGAACTTGGTGTTAGATAGCTCATACATTAGAGATCTGGAAACCATCCAAGGGCAATAAGAGCAGAGAGATCTATTCTCTTTTTCAGAGACACTGACTGTGAAGCTGGTGGATCTCACATAAATGTCAGGAGCCAATGGAGCGGTTTGCTCTCTCTTCTCAAGCCAGCCTTCTCCTCCCCTCCTCTCTCCCCCTCCTTTTTTTGTCTCGTTATGTAGCCCCAACTAGCTTAGTACCATACCCAATTTTTCTGCTAACCCCTTCTCTCCTCATCTCTCTCTCTTTTTTTTTTTTTAACTCTGTAGCCCTTGGCTGGCCTGCAAGTCACAGAGAGTCACCTGCCTCTACCTCCAAATTCAGGCATTAAAGGAGTATGATACCACGCCTAGCCTCCTGCTACCTAGACGGGAGTCCCCTCGCCCTTCAGTCTTTGCAAGCTGCCAAAAGGAACAAAAGAAAGAGCGCAAAGCATTCTGGGAGGTTCAGAGAGGCACCTGGGATAAAATGGTCTCTTAATTTGTAGGGAAAGGTGAGCGAGAGAAGTTGCAAATTCAGGCGCCTGGATGTAGATTGGGACCTTTGTCCTCTGGGATCTCAGCCCGGGATTTCTGTGCGTCCTCGCTTCCTGTGTTCCCTGCTTTCTGTGTTGTCAAAATGAGACCTCCAGGGCATAAGGCAGTTGTGAGTGGAGGAGTGCATTCCCCAGAACTTGAAGAAGATGGATCCCTTCACAAAAAGCACAGGATGGAAAGTAAGTAGACCTTCCAGGGGCCCTTAGCAAGAGTATTTACTTGTATTTAACTTGGGGGAGAACCTGTGGCTATCGCAGTCAACAACTGCTTGTAAATGGGAGAATCTTTATTCCAGGGGGCTGAAGCACTTGGAGAAGGTGGTGCTGGGATCCACGGCCTCCCTCCCGAGGAGAATGGGGTCTATCATGTTAATGGATCACCTCTTATTAAGGACAGGACAAAGGGCCTGCAGTTTGGGAAGGACAATTTGTTTAGGAGCTCTTTAATATGGAGATGACCTTCTCAAAGATACCATGGAGTGCCCTGGAGGCATTCCTCAAACTCATCCTAACTAGCTGGGCATGAGGGGGTGGGATTAGACTCACCCCAGGTGTGGCGCTCCCATCACACGTGTACCCGCCATTTGCACATTAAAAACTCACAGAAACCAACAGAAGAAATGATGTTAAGTTTCAGCAACTTAGTAAAATGCCAGGCTCCCGAGCCTCTCCAGAGCCACTTCCCGGTTTCCTCTAGATGGATGGGTTTCACCTCCTCTTCTCAACCCTGCTACGGAAGCTATGATGTTGGTGGGGGAAAGGCAGAAGGGCCTTGGTGTCCCCGCTGCCTTGACTTGACCTATCTCTTGGTGTCCTAGTTACGGTTACTATTGTTGAGATGAAAGACCATGGTCAAAGCGACTTGGGCAGGAAAAAGTTTATCTGGCTTACACTTCCACATCCCTGTTCATCATTAAGTCAGGACAGGAACTCAAGAAGCCAGGAACCAGGGCTGGAGAGATGGCTCAGCGGTTAAGAGCACCGTCTGCTCTTCCAGAGGACCCGGGTTCGGTTCCCAGCAACCACATGGCAGCTAACAACTGTCTGTAGTTCCAGTTCCAGGCAAATAAATATATAAAGTAAAAAAAAAAAAAAAAAAAAAAAAAGGAAGCCAGGAATCTGGAGGCAGGTGCCGATGGAAAGGCCATGGAGGGGCCCTCCTTACTGACCCTGCTTTTCTTAAAGAATCCAAGACCATCAGCCCAGGATTGGCCCACCCATAATGGGTTGAGTCCTCACCCATCAATCACTAACTAATACCCTACAGATTTGCCTACAAGCCTGATCTTACCGAGGCATTTTCTCAATTGAGGTTCCTTCTTCTTTGGTCTCTGTAGCTTCTGTTAAATTGGCATAAAACTAGCCAGCATACTTGGGGAAAGTGAGGCTTGCAAAGTAGGGTCTGGATCCAGAGAGCCTTGTCTGGATTCAGAGAACCAGGAAGAGTGTGAGGGGGCCTTGGGAATGACTGGCAAAGGACCGGTGGATGGTGAGGCAGATCTAGGTGCATGGACAGCAGCTTGTGTTCGAGGCACAAGCAAGTTCCAGAGAGGCAGAAAGAGGTGAATGTGCTCATGGATTCTTCTAGTTGGCAGAGGAACCAGCCTGAGCGAAAATGAGGAGTCCCTTGATGCTGTGGTGGAATTTGCGACCACATAGACATGTTTCTTTCATATAACATTGTCTCAATGGTGCTCAGTGGTCTCACTAGCAAGAAAACATCCTTTTAGGGGTACAGATGGATCATTCCCAGTCACAGTGGGGAGATCCAGATGTGGATGTCTGGGGCTTTGGGGATGAGTTTGACCACCACAGAGTTTCTGTTCCCTTAGTTGGCCCATGCTATACTTATCTTTTTCTTTTTTTTTTTGCCCCCCCCCCTTTATCTCAGGGAACTTTGCCCATCTGTCTTGTAGGCATCAGGTAAAGGACATCAACTTCACCAAATCCTTGAGCTTCCCAAGAATCTTTGCTCTTTTCTGAGCACTAACCATTTCAAGCATTTTTCCTGTAGCTCTTTTTGTCTGTAAAAGTGAGAGCAGCCCTTTCTCTTTACTCAGAGTCATTATGAAAGAGATAGACAGTGCAATGTAAAAAAGAAGGGAACTGTCCCTAGTAACTCACCCTCAGAGTCAGCAACTGTTGACATTTGGTATGAATCTTTCTAGATTTTTCCATATCTATATAAACACACATAAAAATGTCTATTTTTGTATCTATGGAAGGCCATTCTTTAATATCCTAAAAGTAATTATATGGAAATTTAATCTCTTTTTTTTTTTAAAACAAAAAAAAACTTTATTTATTTATTTATTTGCTTTGGTGTTTGCATGGAACTGGAACTACAGACAGTTGTTAGCTGCCATGTGGGTGCTGGGAATCGAACCAGGGTCCTCTGGAAGAGCAGACGGTGCTCTTAACCACTGAGCCATCTCTCCAGCCCTGGAAATTTAATCTCTTATTAAGAATAATGGGGTCTCTTTGTTCTCAGGGGCTCACAAAGATGGAAACAATCATCACGGAACCTGCATGGGTCTGCACTAGGTCCTCTGCATGTTATGATTGTGTAGCTTGGTGTTGTTGTGTGACTCCTAACAGTGAGAGGGAGGGTGTTTCAACTCTTTATTCTGCTCTTCAGACCCTTTTCTTCCTACAGGGTTGCATCGGCTAGCCTTGATGTGAGGGTTTATGTTTATGCCTAGTCTTACTGTTTCTTGTTATACTGTGTTTAGTGGCTATCAGTGAGAGGCCTGCTCTTTTCTGAAAGGAAGCAGAGGAGGAGTAGATCTTTGGGAGAGGGCAGGAGGGGGGTTAGGAGTAGAGGGAGGGGAAACTGGGGTCAGTACTATTGGAAACAAAAGTCAATCAATCAATCAATCAATCAATAGGAATCAAGGGGCCTTTTATCTTTGTGTATTCTGCATCCTCTGTAATAAGTTGTGTGCAACAGTAAATGATAAAGAAATGATTAAGTTTGGGAGCTAGTTTTTTGTTTTGTGTATTTGTTTTTTTGAATTAAGCTTTCTTGTAACCCAGGATGATCGCCAACTCACCTTGAGGCTAATCTTGAACTGCTGATCTACTAAATTGTTTTACCAGGCTGGCTTTGAATTCACTATGTGGCCACAGATGATCTTGAACTTCTGATCTCCCTGCCTTCCCCACAGGTTGAGAGTGTTGGGATTACAGGTGGATGCCTTTGTGCCTAGCTTTATGCAATGCTGGGGAGCAAACATGGGGCTTCCTACATGGTAGGTAATCACTCTACCAACTGAGCCATATCTTCTTCTCTTAGGAGGAAGAGGTGTTATTATGTGTTTGTAGACGGGGTTTCTCTCTGTAGCCCTGGAACTCACTCTATACCAGGCTGGCCTTGAACTCACAGAGATCCACCCAGGTTTGTTTGTTTTTCACAGCATTTTCTTATATATACTAGCTGGTTTGGAGTTTACTGTGTATCCCAGACTGTCCTTGAACTCAAGGAAACCTCCTTCCTCGGCCTAACAAGTATTGGGATTATGGATGTGCACCGCCATGCTTAAGTGAGTTATTCAAATCTTCTTGAAAAAAAATGTATTGTGCTGTGTGTGAGGTCCTTTCTTATTCTAGTCATCTGAAGGTCACCATAAAGGGAGGAGGGGGGAGGGAGAAGGAAAAGCGGCAGGGGTGGGGATGATGATGATGATGATGATGATGATGATGGGGATGAGTATGTTCAGCCATCTTTCTCCTTTTGCTTTACTCCAACTTGAAGCCTGTAGAATGGTGTTCCACTCACATTCAAGGTGCATCTTCTTTTTTTCCACAGAGATTCTAAGACCAGTCAAGTAAAAAATAAAGGTCAGTCCACCAAAGCTATCCATCTACCCACTCACTTTCATGAGACTACCCTTGGGAGAATGAACTGCCTTTCCCTGTGGCCTTGTATGTGTCCGGCCACTTTTGAGGAAGAGATGCCATCTCAACATATGTGGGGCTGGCACAAGAGCTCATGTGACACCCCCACCTCTCTTGCCTTCCTTTCTTCTGTCATGAATGTCAACCTGCATCTCGAGACAGATGCTCTGGGCTCCTGGAGGGTGAGGGCAGATACAGCTGAAGGGGGGCCAACACAGGGCTCTTAAGTGTTTGATGTCAAAGTGGTGCCCAAGAGGGGTAGGTTCTGGCCAAGAGAAAGCTTTACTCCACTCTCTGGTCTCTCATGGAGTCCCCAACCAAGCTCACCTGCCCATCGCACAGTACCTGCTGGTGCAGGCCTCTCTCTTGGGAATATTTTCTCTACTCTCTCCTGGGTATATGAACCTTGACTTTTCACAGGGTATCACTTCTGCTCTTTGCCAACCATGCTGGGCAGAACTACCTCTTATAGTGTACTCATACAGCACCCCACTGAAGAGTCTCTGATGTCACCGGGTCTCTACACTCTGTGCTCAAGATCTTCTTCAGGTGGAGTATGAGCTTCTTGAGTGCAGGGTGGTGGCATTGTATTGACCCAATTTGTTGCACAGAAATGAAATTGTATCCCTTTCAGGTTCTATCTGACTTCTATCTGCCAAGTGCCTCTGTGTGGTGTGCTGGCCTGTAGGTTGTAACTGGAGGATGGCTGCCTGTCCTCTCATACATTGTCACCTTTCTGATATAACAGGTGAGGGCTACAGGCTTAGCTGCTATTAGTTTCCATAGACCAGTATTTTAAATGCTGCTTCAGTATTTTAGGGGTTAAAGTACAGGTTGGCGGTATAGCCCATGTAGTAGGATGCTTGCTGCAAGCACTCCAAAGAGAGGGACCTGCAGCAGCTAATGACTTGTTCTGCAGCTCCCCTGCGACAAGGAGGTAAGCTTGCTTGGGCGCTCTGTATAATAGACCAGAGAATTGATTAACCGGCACTGCATGGTGTCTTGAGCCTGTAATCCCTACACTTGGGTGGTAGAGGCAAGAGGATCCAGGGCCCAGAAGTGGGCACAAAGCCAGCCCGAGCTACATAAAAACTTATTTTGAAACAAATAAATAGATAGGTAAGTAGATAGAGATAAACACCTACTGGGTTTGAATTTTTGTGAGGAGATGAACTAATACAGTGGTAACATTCACAATAAGCATTCACTGAATGTTAGCAATTATTTTTACAATATCTAAAAAACCTAGCTAACCTGGTAAAGAATTTGCAGAAATAACCTGAGCAGATATAGCCAAAATTTGGGCATCCCATATCTGCTGGGTATGTGTCTTCTTTCACTGACATATCAGCCTCTGACATAGTAACACACACTCTACGCAGGCCTTGGGCAAGGAGATGGGAAAGGCCCTGAGCTCAGAGCCTCTGCAGTAGGAGGTCCAGAGGCACTGGCAAGAACTATATGGAGTCCACTCACTGGTATGCTTTTACTTCAAGCCTCATGCATTAGAACACTTTGGGGCCTCTTCTATAAAAGGCATAGGAGGGCTCGAGAGATGGCTCAGAGGCTGGGAGTGCTGGCTGCTCTTTGGAGGTCTTGGGTTCAATTCCCAGTGGCCAATGGTAGCTCATAACCATCTGTGATGGGATCTGGTACACTCTTCTATATACTGTATACATAATAAATGAATAAATAAATATCAAAAAAGGAAGAAAAGCTTCTAAAAAAGAAAGCATAGGAATTCCATTCTCATAGGATCAAACTAACTAAAGAACCTAAGGTAAATTACAAATACTACCAAATATAATAAATGGATTATTACTAGCTATTTGCTCAATTTGCATAAACTTCTCCTGAGATGGGTAGAAACATTTCTAAGGTAGAACTTCCAGCCACCTACTCTTAGAATTTCACAACCTTTCCTTTGCTCTCCTGCCCTGGATGAGCTGAAACAGACCTAGGTAGACACTGCTAAAGAGCCCTGTGTAGAGCTTTCCCGGGGACAGCCTTCCTTAGATACTGTCTCAGGGTATGTGACAGGCCTCTGTCCAGCTCTTTGGAGTTGGTGGCTCGGGTCTGGGACTATCTCATCTCTTCCTGCCCTGGGGCCAAGGCCTAATCACTTTTTTCACAGCCTTTGTTCAGCTGTCTTTCATTGGGGCCCAGACACAAAGCCCGGGTGAGCTGAGGTCAGATTTTCAACCTTTGGCTCTGGATTTCCTGTCTTTTGTGGAGTGGAGGATAGATTATACCACCCAGCTTCCTGTCATTTCAGCACTAGGGGCTCCCCTGTCCTGGCACCAGCCCACTCCAGGAGGCTGGGAAATCCTTTTTGGAACAGGAAGACAGAGAATCTGCCTTCATGCCCAGCTGCTCAAACCCTCTTATTGTGGAACTTTTTTTTTTTTTTTTTTTTTTTTTTTGAGGTCTCCTGGTCATTGAAAATGAATTCTAAAGGCTGGGCAGATGCCTTAGGATGTAAAGTGCCTGTGATATAAGCTTGAGGGCCTGAGTTTGGATCCCCTGTGCCAATGCAAAGCCAGACTTGGTAGCATACATCTATATTCATATATTAAGATGAAAGTAGATGGGAGAATTCCCCAAAACGGTAGCTCAAAAGTCAGCCAGCCTTGGTGAATGCAGAGGCAAACAAGAGACTATGTTTCAAAACAAGGTAGAACATGTGGGCTGACACCAGGGGTTGTTCTCTCACACTTGTGAGTGCACACTTGTGTTCTCTCTCTCTCCCTCTCTTTCTTCCCTCCTTTCCACACCACTGTAGTCAGAAGTTTCTCTGTCTCTCCCATCCAGTCCTGCAGCCATTTAGTCCCAAATAATTACATAAAAGCTTATATAAACTGTTTGGCCTTTGGCTCGGGCTTATTACTTGCCAACTCTTATGCTTCAAATTAGCTTCTTGTCCCTATTTGTGCTTAGCCATGTGGCTTGGTACCTTTTCTCATTGTAGCATTCTCATCCTGCTTCCTCTGTGTCAGGCTGGCGTCCCTCTGCTCTTCCTCTTCCCAGAATTTTCTTTTTTTTTTTTTTTCTTTATTTTGTATTTATCAAAAAAAAAAGTAAAAAGAATTTTAAAAAAAAATGCCGAAGAGTTAACAATAACTATACAGAGGATAATAATCATAAGCATGGCTTATCAAGGGTGGAAATGCAAATAAGATTACTACACATATATTTTCTTTGTCCCAGAATTTTCTTTGGTTGCTCCACCAATACTTCTTGTCTTCCTAGCTTCTGGCCAATCAGAGTCTTATTAAACCACTGTTTACAGTGACAAATATTTATAGTATACAAGAGTATAATCTAAAAGCACACAACCACATACACAACCCTCCCCCAACTACATACACACGAAGAACTCATCCATCCACATACATCTCATATATATACAAATACTACTTCTCCATTTACATTTTTGTTAGTTTTTTTCAAGACAAGATTTCTCTGGATAGCCCTGACTGTCCTGGAACGCACTCCATAGACCAGGCTGGCTTCAGATTCACAAAGATCTACCTGCCTCTGCCTCATGAGTGCTGGGATTAAAGATGTGCACTACCATTGGCCAGCCACAAATATTTTTAATTTTTAATTTTTTTTGGCTTTTCAGTACAAATATTTTACAGGATTTGAAGTCTGAATCACATCCTAAATATAACTCGAATTATATACATATATGTACATATATATATAGTGCTCCTATTTTAAAAAGAAGAAAAAGAAAAAGGGGTCAGTCCCCTAGCACAGCAGGTAAGAGCTCTTGCTACACAAAACCCTTCATCACAATCTCTGCTCATTCCTCAGATCCCATGAAGAAAAGAGCAAGCTGATTCTAAAGCTACCGTTTGACCTTAAATCACACATATATATGTGTATATATGTATATGTGTATATATATACATACATATATATATGTATATATATGTATATATATGTATATATATATATATATATATATATATATATATATATATATATGCTTTTTTTCCCTCACTAAACCTCACTCAGATGCCCATCCACTCTGGCTCATTTGCATGACTAAATCTTTGGTAGTAGAGAGGAGCTACAGAATGAAGCATCTGAGAGAACACTGTGATAAGGGAAGGAGCTGGGTTTGATGTGGTATGTACAGGAGGTAGGATTAATTCCTTAGAGATACTATAACAAAGTACCTGGAGCCACAAAACTTAAAAGCCAGAAATTCAGTTTTCATCATTCTGGGGGCTGGAAATCTGACATCAGGGTGTCTGAGAAGTAGTTCCTTGAGGGCTTTGGGGTGGGGGGCTTTTCCAACCTTTTTCTACTTCTGGGGACAGCTGGAAATTCTGAGTATCTTTGGCTTCTGTTTTATTCCTTGCCATTGTCATCTGGTGGTGTTTTCCTCAAATATGATGTCAGTATTTCTATCCAAATTTCTTTCTTTCTTCCTTCTTTTTTTAAAGGATGTCAGTCATACCACATTAGGGGCCAACCTTACCCCAGTTTGACCTCATCTAAAATGATTGTCTCTGCAAGGTCTTCAATAGATCCACTTCATAGCAGGGGCTCAGGTTAGTGACTTTCTATTTGTGATCTGTGTTTGTCAAGCTCTGTGCTGAATTCTCTAACTATAGGCATGTTACAGAGAGTCCTTACTCTCTGGTACTTATGGTCTAGAAGGATGAGACAGAGGCCAGGAATAAGTGTCGTTGTACAGGACAACACAGTGTGCTGAAGATCTGAGCGTTCATCTTGGCTGACAAGGGTTCTTGAAAGGGTCCTCTACCCATTGTGTGTCGATGGAGTTTCTCAGAAAGTGGCAGTCTGTAGAGGGAAGGCAATGACTTAAAGGGGCAGAAGTATCAGTGACAGGGAAGGATCTTTTGGCTAGGCATGCTTACACGCAGCTGTTAACTTTCAGCACTTGTAAGGTTGAAGCAAAAGAGCTGCCTTGGATTTGAAGCCAGCCTGGGTATATAATAAAACTCTGTCTTGAGCAAAATGAAAAGCATTTTCCCAATTCTAAGAATAGTGTGGAGGGCAAGTGTTGGAGGAGGCTTAGAAGAACCATCGACTGGGTCCTTCCCGTATCTGTGCTAAATGTCTTGACAAAAAGCAACTGAAGGAGAGAGTTTATTAGGCTTACAATTCCACATGACAGAGGGTCATCAAGGTAGAGCTTAAAGCAACCAGTCACTTCCCACCCAAGAGCAGTGACAGAAATAAACACAAGCCTGCTTCCTGTTTCCCTTACCCTTTTCCCTCTTAAGCCATTCAGGGTGCATCCCAAGGCACCCGCATTTAGGGTGGGTTTTCCTATTTCAATTAACCAATCAAGAAAGGTCATCCCGGGCTGAAGAGATAGCTCAGAGGCTGAGAGCACTGACTGCTCTTCCAGAGGTCCTGAGTTCAATTCCCAGTAACCACATGGTGGCTCACAACCATCTATGATAACATCTGGTACCCTCTTCTGTATACTATATACATAATAAATAAAATAAAATCTTTTTTTTAAAAAAAGAAAAGTTTTTGCCCCCCCATGCTCTCCCCCCTCCATGACCCCCCATGTCTCTTTCCTGTCATTCCATCCCATGCCCCCTCCCAAACTCCACAGGTACTACTGACTACAGACCATGATTGATCTGGGCAGCTTCTCACTAATCCTCTCTTCCAAGGTGGTTTTAAGTTGAGTCAAATGAACAATTTAAACCGTGTAGGGCCCTTACAGTGTTCCTACCAGGATCATCAGAAAACACAGATATTTACATTGTGATTCATAACAATGGCAAAATTACAGTTATGAAGCAGCAGCAAAAATGATTTTATGATTGGGGGTCTCCACAACCTGTGAGGCTGTATTAGAGGGTCTCAGTGTTAAAAAGGTTGCAAAGCCGTGTTTAAAACAGGGAGATTTCTGTCTACTGGGTGACCTAGGCAATCACTTTCCTCTAACAGTTTTCTCTTCTTCCCTGCTCCTCCTCTTCCTCTTCTTCCTCCTCCTCCTTTCCCTGGCACTTTCTGCTGTTCTTTACAGTGTTCAATATGGAACTCAGAGCCCGCACACCAGCTCTGTACTTCTGAGCTCCACTGCAGCCATTTTCCTTTGCTCATTGTGGTCCTACCTGCCTAACTTATCTCCAGTCTGTGCTGGCCTCAGGTCACTTTCTCACCCCTCGACAACCCATTCCCCAAGGGAAAGGGACTCAAACAGCTGCGCCAAAGCTGGATGTGCTGTTTCATGCACCTTAATGAATTCCGGTGATTCCTTTTTGGGGTTGTGAATGATGACTCATTCCACACGTGAAAATAAGTGGCGTGTCTACCTTGAAATAGACGGTGTTCTGCTTAATGGGGAGGTTGTGTCTTGGGAACAGTGTGTCAGGGCTGAGGAACAGCCTTTCATGACATGTAAGTGAAAGGCTGGGGGACTGGAACAACCTCAGTGGTAGGCTGGTTGTCTGTCTTTCTCACCAAAAAACCAGATGCGTCTATACTGGGTAAGCCTTCTCCAAGAATTGTTAACCAAAGTTACAAAGTCACCACTGTAGAGTGAGAAACAAACCATTTTATTCAGAAATGTGTTTAATTGGCTCCTGGGTAGGGAGTTGGGGCATAGCACAGTGAAGAGGATCAGGTGGATTTTGCACATTCTGTTCTGAACTGAACTTTGGGCCTTTGGAAAAGCATTGTATTGTGTACACTTAAGCACCAAGCTGTCTCCACCGCCTTGTGGGTTGGCTACATTTCTGAACATGGTGGTAGGCAGGCTGAACACTGGATACATCTGAGTTTATTCTCTGGAGCAGATTTGAGATTCTCTTCACAAAATTAGGATAACAAAATTGGGTATTGTAGAGAGCTGCTTGCAGCTGCACCTTAAAGATGGCGCTGGCTTCTGCCCTCCACCTTCCCGATGGTGAGTGCTCTCAGTGATAAACAACTCCATATTTGGCTAAGACTAAGAATCTGGCTTGCTTCTGCGTACCTAGGCCTATGGGTAGTGCCCACATGGTGTACTAGGGTTGGCTGCCCAGAGGCTATTTAGGCCACGAGCGGATTTCCCTGGGGTCAGAAGATTGTTCAAGATTCCTGAATAAACTGCTGAAAGAAGAGCTTGGTGTTGCATCTTCCTTGCTGGTCGAGGTGGTCGCGACAGGGTATGAAAGGTAACATTTAAGAAATATCATGCAAAAAAAACATATACAGGACTGAGGAGGGGGTGTAGTTGGGTAGTAGAGCTTCTGCCCAGCACAAGGAAAGACTGTCTTCCATGCTCAGTACATAAAAGCAGGAAAGCTGAACATCTAATTATCACAAGACTCAGTAAATCAGTGATGGATTTATTTACTTGTGTGTGTATGTGTGTGTGTGTATGCACACATGAGCCTGGTAGGGATAGTGCTAAACTGGCTGGCCACTGAGAATCTGAGATCTGAGATCTCCTTGTCTCATCCATCTCCCCATGCTGGGATTACAAGCACATGACACTACACCTAGTTTTTTTATATGGGTCCTAGGGCTCAAACTCGGGCACCTATGCCTTGCCAAAACAGCTAGCTTGCCAACACTTTATCTAGCCCAGGCTACTCTTGAACTTTCAATCCCCTGGCCTTAGTCTTCCAAGTCTTGAGATCCAGGAAACAAGCCATTACCCTTGGCAAAATTCTTCTGGGGGGATTATAACCCAGGAGAGCCCATTGCTGAGAACTTGGAAAGAGAGAAAAGAATAAGGATCTAAGCTTTAATTCATTAGTTAATAGAGCATCTACTCTGCTTAAGGAAGGGATGGACCAAATATTGTTAGTCACTTATTTTCTTCCCAGTCTTTGTTATACAGCTTTGAGGGATAGTGTAGTGTATGTGGGTAGCATAGTATGGACTTACTACTCACAGATCAAAAATATTCTAAAATTTAGAGTTTCCAGGGCTGAACATAGACTTCCTGATATCCTTGTCTTCCATCATGAGAAGTCTCATGATCCCTTATACAACATTTATATTGTGTTAGCACAATGGTTTGAGTCTGGTTTGTCTCTGTCCATTGACATGTGGAAGAGTTTAATCCCCACTTCCAGCAATTAAGAAATGGGACATTTACAGGAAGGGTATTTAGAGGTAGAGTGTTTAGAAAGTGATTAGGATTAGCTTAAGCTGATAGCATGGAATCCTCATGATGGAATCCTGCTGGCTTCATAACAAGACAGAAACACAAGACACAAGACACAGTTCATATTTCTTACTATGGGATGCTCTATGCTGCCTCTGGATCCTGCCAGAAAAAAAAAATCTATCAGTAGATGCAGGTCCTTTTTAAAAAATATTTTTATTATTTTATGTGCATTGGTGTTTTGCTGGCATGTCTATGAGGGTGCCAGGTCTTGAAGTTACAGATAGTTGTGAACTGCCATGTGGGTGCTGGGAATTGAACCTGGGTCCTGGATCTTAACAGCAATGATATTAACCACTGAGCCATCTTCTCCAGCCCCTGTGGGTCTTTGATTTTATACACTAGAACCTCTTTTTTCTTGCAGTGAAGCCTGCCTCCAGTATT
Source organism: Sigmodon hispidus (assembly GCA_004025045.1). Taxonomy (NCBI): domain Eukaryota; kingdom Metazoa; phylum Chordata; class Mammalia; order Rodentia; family Cricetidae; genus Sigmodon; species Sigmodon hispidus. Next base: position 61,556 of record PVIH01007570.1, read on the forward strand.
TTGATGTAGTTATGAAAGCACACAAGTGAGTATTCAAGACATAATATCAAATATATTGGAGTATGTACATAGGTTGTATACAAATTGTGTGTGTGTATTTAAAGGAAGAGAAATTTATTTTGGCTCAGAGTCCAGAGGTTATAACTGACCATGGTGGGGAAGACATGGTAGCACAACAAGGTCCTATCCATGGTACAGAGAACAGAATGTGCATGTCAATGAAGTAAAGATCCATACATTCAGGAATGTGGCATCTTACATGAAAGATTTCATTATCTGCAGAGTGTCCTAGAACTATTCCCTTATGGCCATGAAGGAATGGTTATATAGGACAGAAAGAGTAGCCTTAGTTACTGGCCATCAGATTAACACTTCCTGTTCCTGTCCCTTGGTTTTCCTTTCAACGTCCGTTCCAGCTTCCCCATCTTTGACTCCACTGTACTCTTCTGGAATGGAGGCCATCACTTCTTTCCTGCTCCTGTTCTGCGTTCCCAACTGGCCCTCTACATTTCGTACCTGGCTGTCCTAATGCTACCTCTGTCCACCCCTCTTATTTGCATTGGCCAAGTTTAATCTAACTTCAAGGGTTCACTCACACATTTCTTACCTCAGGCCAAAGTTTTGTTTCTCCTGTCTGTGTCCTTTCTATAGCATGTCATTGTCACTCTAATGACTTTTTATTTTTTTTTCTCTGGGCTCCTAGGGGCACCACATTGATTGTCTCTGGTCCCATCATCCTGTGGGAGCTATTTCAAGAACATCACACATCACGACATCATGCCTCCTCTAAAATGATTTTTTTCCCTCTAAGTAACCCATAGCCAATTAGGATTTGTCGGATAAATATTTACAGGGCAGTTCCTTCCCAATACACATTGCGGATTATACCAGCGCCTGTGCCTAAATAAACACAGAAGAGGAATGGGAGGCTTTTAAGAGTTCACTTCGACTTAAAATGAGATTATAAATAATTCTAAAAGCCCTGCAACTTTATGACAGGGAGCTGGAAGAGCAATTGGAAAGGAGGAAGGAAATGAAATAAAACCCAAGCCTGGGATGAAAGCATACTCCCGACATCCTTGTGACCCTTCCCCTGCACAATTAGAAACTGATACAACGGGAAAGACGTGCTCACTTACGGACATCCAGATTCCTTTAAAGCTGTCCCTCGGCTAGACCTGGTGCAGAGGAAATAGTACCCTGGTGTTTGGTGGGCCCCTCTGTGGAGGGGGCTGGGTAGGCTTGGGATGCACCTTGAGGAGCATACTTCTTTTGTGTAGTATGTGCATGAGGGCTGCCTGTATGGGTGCATTTGTGCACCTGTGCATATACCCGGGGGAAAGCAGAGGACAACCTCTGTCTGTCATTTCTTAGGTGCCCTCCACCTTGCTGTTCAAGATACAGACTCTTATTCACCTGAAACTCACCAAATATGCTAGTCTGGCTGGCCAGAGAGTCCCAGGAATCTACCTGTTTCTGCCTCTCCAGGAACTGGATTATAAGTATCTACTTCTGGAGAGATGGTTTAGCATTTAGCAACACAGACTGCTCTTGCAGAGAACGTACGTTTGGCTTCTAGCATTGATATCAGGCAGCTCACAATCTCCTGTAACTCCAGATCCAGTTATACTTGATGCTTCAGATTTCCACAGGCACCTACACTCACGTACACATACCCACACTTATATACATTATTAAAAATAGTAAAAACAGCAGGGTGGTAATGGTACATGCCTTTAATCCGAGCACTCAGGAGGCAGAGTCAGGAAGATCTATGTGAATTCTAGGCCAGCCTAGTCCACTGAGTGAATTCCAGCTCAGGCAGAGATATACAGAGAAACCCTCTTTTGACAAAAGAAAAAGAAATAATGAAAACCAATCTATTTTGAAAAAAGAGTTCAGTGGTAGCATGGATGAGGACCTTGGTTCAATCCCAGGCAATGGATATACTTGCTAACAGAAAGAGCGGGGCTCCACCCTAGGAAAAAGGAAGATTCCTCTCATTTGTTAGTTCCTGGATGGCTTTGTTAGAGGAAAAGATGTGGAGTTGGGAAATACTCTTCGGCAATGACTGGCCATTGCCTAGATTGGATACTTCCTAACTCCTGCTCTCATCTTCATCATCCTGCACAATGTTGGCATCATGTGTGTCCTAATTAAAGCTTTTAGACTTCATGCACACACTTCTCACTGAACCTGCTACAGTTGTGTCACCTGAGGGCCTGACACCCTCCTCATCCCTCCTACTAGTCAGTGAGTATTTGCAGTCATATGGGCAGGGTGAGGTGGAGCAGGGTAGGTGTGGAAAACATGCCTGTTCATTCCTAGGGCATCCTTGGGAGTTTCCGGTGCTGTCCTGCGCAGGCTCTGTTTTCTCTATGGAGGGCCACAGTCTGAGCTTGAGTTCTGCATTGGCCAATGGCAATAATAAGATGTCTTTTTAAAGGGGAAGTCTCCACTGGGTCCCGCCCCTCAGAGATCGGAGAACCCCATGGAAGAGGGAAAAGAGACTGGAGGAGTCAGAGAAGGCAGAGCGCACCAGGAGAACATGGCCCACTGAGTCAACTAAACAGGTCTCGCATGGGCTCGCAGGGCTGGCATGGATCTGCACTAGGTCCTCTGTGTATAAGTTACTACTGTTAGCTTGATGTTTTTGAGGGAGTTCTAACAGTGGGAGGGGGATGTCTCTGGTTCTTTTGCCTTCTCTTAGGCTCTTTCCCTCCTATTGGGTTGCCTTGTTCACCGTCACATGGGGGCTTTTACCTTGTCTTGTCATGCCGTGTTTGGTTTTTGTCATGTCTTGGAGACCTGATCTTTTCTCAAGAGTGGATGTAGGGGAGAGGCTTGCTTGGAGGAGTAGAGGGAGGGGAAACTGTGGTTGGGATGTACTGTATGAGAAAAGAACCTGTTTTCAGTGGAAAGATTATCGTTAATTTGTATGCATGCGCACGCGCGTGCTCACAGACAGAGACCAAAGGCCAGAGGACAACTTTTAGGATTTGGTTTATTTAAACTTCCATCTCTTACCATCTCGCTCTTGTTGCTGCTGTTGTGCTGCAAACTCAAGGCTGATTGGTCCATGAGCAGTCAGGTGATCCTCCTGTCTGTCTCCCATCTCACCATAGAAGTGCTGGGATTCCAGACGCATGCCACTACATCTGCCTTTTTATATGGGCTCAAGTGATCACACTCAGGTTGTCAAGTCATCGTTGTCCCGTCCCCTCCCACCCCGTCCCCCTTCTTCCCCCTTCTTTCCCCCATCCCCCTTTCTCCAAACCCTTACTGATAAGTCCTCCTGTCTGCCTTGAGCACTTAACTTGAATCTTGCTGTCTGGTACTATCCAGCAGATGATCTGAAGCTGTCGTTCTGCTCTGCTGTGTCTTCCCACCGCTACTGTTCATTCACCCACCTTGTGTGTTGTCTTAAGTCTTGGTGACCCTCTGTGCATTTCAGTTTCTGTTTGAGGTGCAATGATAAAACTTCTACAGCACATCCCATCACCTTCTTGGGGTGTCCTTCCCATCTTCCACATGTTGGGGAAGTTTCTTTCATGAAGATCTGCAATCCTTCATTTGACAGAAGAGCAGCCATTTTTCAAAGTTCAGCAACATTCCTGAGGGAGATCACAGTTTCTCACTTCTCCTTGCTGTGTCTGTCAGTCTGGAGATGGTCACTCATACACTGGGATTGGAACCTACTGGAGGCAGGGGGCTATGAGCACACTTTGTGTGTGCCATGGTGTCACATGAGCCTGGGAGGGCAAAGTCATGAACTGTAAAAACAACCTGTCCCTAATCAGGGACACTATACAGGAAGACCTCAATGATCCTTGTAGAGAGAAGGCTTTCTCCTCAACATTTAAAAATGGCTAGCTGAATGTGGCAGTATACACCTTTGATCCCAGTAGTACAGAGGCAGAGGCAGGCAGATCTCTATAAGTTCAATACCACCCTGGTATAATAGTGAACTCCAAGTCAGACAGAGCTACAAAATGAGACCCTGTCTCAAACAAACAAATTAAAATGAGGGATAGTGAAATGACTCAGGAGTTAAGAGCATTTGCTGCTCTTACAGAGGACGTTCTTTCAGTTCCCAGAGCCCACATCATGGCTCCCAAACCATCTATTTAACTCTAGGATCAAGAGATCTGTTACCTTCTGGCTTTTGTGAACCTCAGGTGTGCACAGTATACAAGCATACATGCAAGTAAAATAATCACAAAAGTAAAAAAAATTTCTTTAAACATGTTTAAAATGATAATATGGGGGGTGGGGAGAACAATTTTCTCAGTGTAACAGCTCTGGCTGTCCTGGAATTCACTGTGTAGATGATTCTGGCCTCAGACTCACAAAGATCTGCCTGTCTCAGCCTCATGAGTGCTGGAATTAAAGGTGTGTGCCACTACCACTTGGCTGGTAAATTCTTTGTTGTACATATTTCACCACAATAAAAATTCAAATTCTGCTTGAGGATGGTAGTACATACCTTTAATCTCAGGAGGCAGAAGCAGGCAGGATTTTGTGAATTCACGGTCAGCCTGGGCTATAGTAAAGTAAGATTCCATCTCCAAAACAAGGATAAAACCAGCTCCTTGGTCTTACATGATGCAGCAGCATTGGAGGCCACTGTATTATCCATCACTGAAGAAACTTCTAAAGGAAGGTGAAGGCAATGTGCTCAACTATGCAAACCTGATGGGCTGAGTTTGATCTCTGAAATTCATGTATATGTGGAAGAAAAGAAGGGGGCTCATCTATTATTTATTCATGGAAAATAACAGGCATAGAGGCGTCTAGTCTTATCCACTCCTTTAGGGGAGCCTATTGGATTAGGCCCCATTAGTTTGCAAGGGCCTGGAGGAAGGATAGGACCAGCATGCTCAGATGTTTGAAACTTCCTGCTGGCTGCCCTCCATTGGCTTGAAATTTTGCCTGGTGCTCATTTAAGTACACATGCCATATAATGAAGAATAGGACAAAACCTGGAAAAAGGGAAAAACAATTCCAAGAATCCCAGGGAGAGAATAATCACACTGGTGGAGCTTCAAGGAATGTTCTAAGACATAAGTGGGCCTAGAAAGTGTGTGGTCACATGTCTATTTGAATATGGGCATTCATGTGGAGGTCCAAAGTTAATGACTGGAATCCTCTTTGAACAGCCTTCTACCTTTCTTTATATATTCATTTATGTGTGAGCAAGTGCCTCTGTGTGTGTACAGGTTTAGGCATGTGTGTGTGTGTATGTATGTATGTGTGTGTGTACATGTTTAGGTGCACATATGCCACTGCATGAATGCCTCCATTTTATTTACTGAGACAGGCTTTCTCAATTGAACCCAGAGCCTTACTGGTATTCCTAGTCTGCTTGGCCAGTTTGCTTCAAGGGTCCCACCTCTGCTTTGAATCATGGGTGGGTGAACATATGTTCTGGGTATCCAAATCCAGTCCTCACACTTCCAAGAGAAGTACTGTAACCACTGAACCATCCTCCCAGCCCCTGAGTGAGACAGGGTCTTGCTATATGTAGCCCCACCTGACCTGATACTCAACTGTGTAGCCCAGGCTGGCTATCTCATGAACTATTTGGAGATGGCTTATTTGACTTCCATGACATCACATCATCGAGCCAGGGATTACTCATCTGGGAATAGAGGGAGCCCTTCTGGAAACTTTGGTAAATTAGATAGAAATTTGTCCTGAGCATGTGTGAAGTCACGTTCAGCTGAGGATTGAAGGGAACTGTTAAGTCTTTCTTCCAGAAACAAATGGTGAGATGACTGTTTTCTGTAACGCAAACCCTCTGCAGAAAATAGAATCCTTTCCTGCCCACTATCTTGTCATTAAAACCTTTGGCTTGGTGCATTTCCCTATAAAATAAACCTGAGACCTTATTCATATGGAGGGAACGCCAAGGCAGGCTCTCTTGTGCATAAAAGGACTCAGTGTAAAGAGAGCTTTCTCCTGCCTCCTCAGTTTGATGATGGGATCTCGTGGCCAGACAACATTTTTTGACTGGTAAGTGCAGAAACCACCCTCTTGAGTTACTGTTGAGTGAATGAGGGCCTTTGTTTCCCCCCAAAGAATTAAAAACCTATGGGCCTCCCCCACACAAGCAGGAATAGGTTTCACACAGCAGTGTTAGGATTAAATGACTGTATCATGAAGGAAGCCAGAACAATGTCTGCCCACATTTTAATCATTTACCAGGCATTCCAGTTTCACTATAAGCTTTAGCCACAGCTAGATGACTCGGTCAAGAATGACTTGTTCTAGCAGTCTTATTCTGTGAAACCTTTTCCACATGAAAATAAAGGAAACTGTTCCACTAAGGGGATCCAAAGGCAGGATCCAGAGTCAGCAAGCTAGAAGGGGCTCCCAGATGGCTGTGGAGTGTGTGGTTCTTCTCCATCACCCTGCAGGTAGCGAAGTATGGTTTAGAGAGAAACAAACTACATTGGGGTATTCCCAGGGCCAGAGGCAAGCAGAGATCAGAAGGCTCCTGGCCCCTGGGCACTCTAGATTGGCATTGTTTTTCTTTTTTTTTTTTTAATTTATTTTTATTTTATGTGAATTGGTGTCTTGCCTGCATGTATAACTGTGTAAGGGTGTCAGATCTTGGAATTACATAGAGTTGTTAGCTGCTGTGCGCTGGGAATTGAACTCAGGTCCTCCGGAAGAACAGTCAGTGCTCTTAACCGCTGAGCCATCTCTCCAGCTCCTGGCATTGTTTTCACCTGCTACTTTTGACATTTCTCAAACTCAAAATGGTATTCTTTCTGCACTTACACAAAGTGATTCGTGATACCTGCTTCTTCATTGCTTTTGAGACAGGGTCTCATGTAGCCTAGGCTGGCCTCAACACTCCTTAATGTAATCAAAAATGTGTGTGTGTGTGTAAGTCAGAAGACAACTTTCAGAACTTAGGTTATGAGCTCAGGGAATTAAACTCAGGCCGCCAGGCTTTATACAAGCAGTATTTACTCACTGAGTCGTCTCTCGGACCCCATTAACTTCTCAGCCTCTTGCTTCCCATGCTGAGATGACAGGTAGCGCCACCATGCTCAGCTCATTGTATTTAGAGTTGAACTCAGGGCTTTGCAGATGCTGGCTAAGCATCTGCCAAGACAGAGTTACATGCTCTGGCCCTGCCAGTTAGACTGGCTGTGAAGCAAGATTTCATAGAAAGACTGTAGAGTGTAGGGTAGAAATGTCCCCAAGTTATCTACCAGCACCAGGCCGGCATTTCTGTGAGATGTGGGGTCACTGTCAATCTCTTGGAGTTGTTGCATGGTACAAGGTAATTCATGAGAAAGTGCTGAGATGCTTTGGGGTGCTAAGTGAATGCAAAACTTCATTATGCGTGTGAAAACAGCCGCTGTTCTCAGTGTGAAACAGGGAAAATCAATGGAAAAGGTGATGAGGAGCCCTGGAGGAGGCGTTCCTTTACAGTCGCTGGGTCTATTCCACATAAAAATGGTCTCGTTGACAGAGAAGCTATCTGTAGGTAGATACTGAAACCAAGGTGTTGCTCAAAAGGCAGTATCAGCAACAGTGACCTTCTCAGAGATGACAGGGGGAATGGAGTGTATACAAGACTTGAACTGCACAGGCTTGAAATGAGAAGAATATAGAGCATGGTGCTGTCACACACTGGCTGTGTGCCCAATGGACAGAATTCATCTGTGCCTCCATTTGTCATCTGTAAAAATGGACCCATGTAGTCTACTCTGCACACCCATTGTGAACTATGAGGCTGTACCTGCAGGTGATGAGGTTTGGGGGAAAAACAGCCTATGAACTTTTGGCAAAGCCCTAGACCTCAGCATCTTCCTCCTCCTTCCTTTTAAATAATTTAATTAACTTATTTTATGTGCATTGGTGTGCAGATATCCAATCCCATGGAACTGGAGTTACAGACAGTTGTAAGCTGCATGTGGTTGCTCCAGAAGAACAACCAGTGCTTTTAAGCACTGAGCCATCTCTCCAGCCCCCTCAGGTTTCTTCTTTAGGTGAGAGGACAGAGATACTTGAATGAGCCAGCCTTGGGAGGAGGTGAGTAGAGAAACAGAGAAATGAGAGCTGTGAGTGTGGTCTTCCCATCCTTCCTCTTCAGTACATCAAATCCCCAGGTCCCCAGTGCTGGGAGAACCACAGGGCTGCTGATGCTGTGTGGAGAGTGGGTTCTATCCCGTGTGGTCCTGGACATGTATGGTGTTATAGCAGGATGTAGGGAGCCCTGAGAGAGCATAGAACATTGGCAGCATAGTCATAATGCTTTGTTATTTTCTTCCCTAACCCAGGAAACTGAGAGGAAGACTTAAAAAAAAAAAAAGATTTATTTACTATGTATACAATATACAAAAGAGGGTACCAGATGTCATCATAGATGGTTATGAGCCACCATGTGGTTTCGAGGAATTGAACTCAGGACTTCTGGAAGAACAGTCAGTGCTCTTAACCTCTGAGCCACCTCTCCAGCTCTGAGGAAGACTTCTTGAGTGTGTGAAGAAATGGAGGGCATGGGATTTCAGGCTGGGATGTGCTTCAGCTCTTTTGATGGTTGATTCTTGGAGGCTTCTGTAAGTACAGAGACCTCTGTTCAGTGCTTTACAGTTCATGTGATCTTATGGCAGACCAAAGAGGTCTCTGACTTCTCATTGCTCCTATTGCAGAGACAAGACAGTGAGAGCATACAAAGGACAACTATTTTACTAAAAGATGCATGGTTAAAAGGCTTGAATATGAGCCAATCAGAAGTCTTGTACTCCCATGCAGTACAACCTGCCTTGGTCCCCATAGGGGACATGTTAGTCCAGTTAGCAGTACTGGTGTCCATTCCCAATGGCCTTTTGTACTGTGTGTGTGTCTGGATGTTTTACGTGTACATGTGTTATGGAGCTCCCCAGAGAAGACCATTCAGACAATTTATAGCCAATTGAAAGTCTTTATTCTAGATGGCTCAAACTATACTCAGATATTCTGGGCTCAAGCATGCACTGAGTGTTTAGGGTAAGGTTTTTGTTTTGTTTTTTGATTTTGTTTTCAGAGTTTTTCTGTATAACTGTCCTGGCTGTCCTGGAACTCAGTTTGTAGATCAGACTGACCTCAAGCTCACAGAGATCCACCTGCCTCTGCCTGCTGAGTGCTGGCATTAAAAGTGTGTGCTATCATCACCCAGAATGGGGAAGAGATTTGAAAACTGAAAAATCACATCTTGGTATGTCGTTTGGAAGCTCCAGGGGGAGGTTTGCTGGAACAGGCAATTTATTAGAAGGTAAGGTAGCTGGGGCATCCTGACCTCAGGTTCCTAAATTAGAGTTGGGTAATTTTCCGTGGAATGCTCTATCAAGGAGATCAAATCTAATTAAACATGAAATGGCCTTAGCAAGAATCAAAAATGGAGGAAACTCTGCATTGTCTTACCCTGTTATAGATGATGTGTGAGCCCTTGTATTCAGGTGCTGACACTCATGCACACAAGTTTGGAGGCTAGGAGATGTAGTATGTTTCTCTCTTTCCCTTTATCTTGTTCCTTTGCTTTTTCTAAAGTGGGAGCTAGGCTGGACATCCATCAACAAACTCCCTCCAGCAATCCTTCCATTTCTGCCCTCTACAGCGGGGGTGGGATGGGGCTGGGGAGGTGGCGTGGTAAATATGTTAGAGGTCACATCGAGCTTTTGATGGATGGAGATTTGAGCTCTTTACCCACTGAGCCATCTCCACAAGGCCATTTCTTTCTAACACGTGTGATGTTTTGGTATTTGGGTTTTTACCTTCTTGGGATCAGCCAGTTTAAGCTGGAGTGTGTGTCTGGAGGGAACTAGTGTGCATGTGTGTTGTGGACAGTGTATATGTTTGAGGGGTAGGCAGGGGGGTGCTGTAGACATTGTATTTGGTGCTGATAGAGATTTGTATTAGAACGGAACCTAGTCCCTCTGCCAACATTTGTATTTCCTTCCTACTGATTTGGAGGGTGACTAGGGAAGGAAGGGCCCCTGGTATTTGCAGTGTGTAGTGTTTGCAAATCTCCTTACCTCCAAGACCCACATCGTCTTTAACCCAGTACTTATCACATTCTGTTCAATTGGAGACGCTACTGAACTTGAAGTTTCGTGATGTTTTGTTCTTGACCCTGGATACCCAGATGATAGATGCTTAATGGTTTTGTGCAGTATCTGTTCAAATACTGGGTCTTAATGACTACCAAAGACAAGACATACTTCTTTTCTTTTCCTTCTTTTTTTAAAAAATACTTATTTATTTTGTATACAGTATACAGAATAGGGTACCAGATGTCATCATAGATGGTTGTGAGCCACCATGTGGATGCTGGGAATTGAACTCAGAACCTCTGGAAGAACAGTCAGTGCTCCTAACGTCTGAGCCATCTCTCCAGCCCGTGACACACTTCTTTTCTACATAAGGGTCTCTGGTGCCTGACCCTAGCTGAACATCAGTGCCCTGCTTCCTTTGACATCCAACACTATTCCTTCTCCTGAGATGAGCTTCTACTCCAGTGATGTCAGGACAACCCACTGCTTCTTCAGACCTGACAGTGCTCTTAGTCCAGGGACCCTCCGCACAGTCCCTGTGGAATACGGTCATGGGCACTAGTTATCCACTCAGCACCCATGACCAGGCATTCTTCAGATTCTACTCACTCCCATGTCCCAGGATAGTGCCTAGCCCAGAGTATAACTCAAAGCTGGGGCTCATTGGGGTTGAAGCTAGTCCACTTTATCCTAGTGGAAATAATGTCTAGTTTTCATGATACTCTGGAGTTTGCACTCTTGTATGTGGAATGGGAAGGAGCAATCCCATCCTTGACCCAAAGTTGAGGCCAATATCATTTTTCCTTTTTGAATTCTTCCTCATTCCTGGGGGTGGTGGTGCTGCTCCTTCATCTACTCAGCCACTTACCACTAGGTCTGGCTTAATAAGAATCTGGTCTTCTAGCTGACCAGTGGTGGCACATGTGTCTAATCCTAGCACTCGAGAGGCAGAGGCAGGCAGATCTTTGTGAGTTTGAGGCCAGCCTGGTCTGCACAGTGAGTTCCACGTCAGCCAGGACTACATAGAGAAACCCTGTCTTCTCCTTACCCCAACCTCCTAAGAAAAAGGAATTTGGACTTCTTATTCAACCTGGCTCTAGGCAGTCTTTTATAAAAGTCATACTCAAGAATCTCTTCTCTCTACAAACTTTTTCTCTGCTGAGCCTCCAAAGGATAAAGATCTATTTGTCTCTGTGTGTATGTTACAAAAAAAAAAAAAAAAAAAATGAATGGGGATTTAATTACAGCAGCTCATTTCCTAAAAGGAAGTTCTATTTACGATGTACCATATGTTTAGCCAGCAGCCATACCCCCAGGGCTGCCGTCTTGTCAGATCTCCTTAGATAAGCAGGGTCTTGCTGTCCTGGCCTTGCACGGACCCTACGGACCCTACGGAAGGGTCCAGGAAATGTTTGTGAGTGTTGGGGGTAGGTGGATCAAGGTGTCCTGGCTGGGCTAAGCTTGGACTGTGTACAAGCCAAAGTAGACACTACTTAGGCTGTGAAGGAGATGGGACCAGAAGTTTAAACAATTCATGATGATTAAAATTCGTCTGGCTTTTTTCATCTACTAAAGCAGTTCTCGAGGGGACCACGTCTCTCTCAGTGATCCTTCCTTTCACGTTTTAATTCCTCCTTTGCCATGTCTGAGCCAGTGCAGATGGCTCCCCTAAGCTTGAGAATTTTCTAGAAGGGATGGACCCTGAAAAGGGAAGGGATGCAGGGTGTTGGGGAAAAAGCCTGGCTTGGGCCTACTGTGCTTTTGATATCTACTGTTGATTATCTGTCATGGTGCCTTGTGGAGTAGATGCTGGGAGGCTGGTCATGCTATGTGCTGTCCTTTCTGTCTGGGGATGCGTGGATCCTGCTAATCCCCAAATCAGTTTCCCAGATTCATGGCTGTAGGCTCCTTTTCCTACCCAGTCTCCCTTTCCTTTTACAAACCTTCTCTTGTCCCAGTGTGTCCCAGTCCTTTTGCTTTCTTTCTCTATTCTCTTTGAAAACTTTCTGCTCAGAAAAATGTTCAGGCCCTTACATCCCCACTGTCCTCTGCCCTAGGCCTGGAAACTTCTTGGGCTGTGGATGACCGGGGCTTTCCATCTTCCTGAGAGCATTGTTTCCTGAGAGTTTGTTCACTCTGAACTGGAGATTGATGTAGACATCAGCACCGGGCTCCATGCTGACTGTTCTTATTTTCCACTGAAGGAATCCAGCAAGCCTTCAGGATACCCGTCTTTCTGTGCACTCACCTGCTCAGAAGGAAGAAGATCAACAGGCAAAGACCTGAAAAATAAAGTCGTCTGCTGGGAGGTTAAGGTGATGATGAAACATGAGCTCAGGCAGTCCCTGGACGGAGGTGCTGAGGAGGGAAGACCTGATTTCCTCTGCAGATGCTAGACTGGCGTGAATAAGGGCATTGCCATTTTAGATCTAGGTGTGCTTGCTCCTCCCACCCCCTTCCTTCTGTCCTTCCTTTTATGCTTTTTGAGATAAGGTCTCACTTTATAACCCAGAGCAGGCTTGAACGCATGAAAATCCTCTCCTCTTGCCTTTGTTTCCTCAGTAGTGGTATAACCTCCTGCTTGTTCTTCTGAGTGGTAGGAGCCAGTACTCACTGGGGATCCAGGAGTTCCTGGGGACAGGATTTCACCCATTCTCAGAAGAACTTGCACAGAGTAGGTGCACAGAAAGTCCCCATGAGCTGATGCCTACCCACCTTCCTCATCCAGGCCTCTGAATGCCACTGCCTACACTTTCCTGAAGGACTTGAACCGGGTCTTTCTCAGGCTCATCTCCAGCCCATGGCTGAGCTGGTCAGCTTCCTTTCTGCATTGTCTCAGAAAGAAAAATCATATGGGATTTAGGCCCATTTTAAAAATATATTCTCATTTCCGGGGACTAACAGCTTTTTGAGGTCTCTCAGCAATTCCTGTCTAAGGAGAAGTTAGTTTGACTCAAGATGCCTTTTGCTAATTAGAACCCCTTCAGCTCTCCTGTTACACAAGAATCCAGGGCACCACATGACCCTCTGCAAAGCTCTTTTTTAAAGGTATTTTTAGCCAGAATCAAAGGGTAAGATTTTTTTTTCCGTCAACTTTGCAACCCTGAAGCTGTGATCCCCTTAGCTCCCCATCCCACACTCTCCCTCCTTCCCTGTGGACACTTCTGTCCTTACCCTGTTTCTCCATTTCCTTCTTCCCGCAATCTGTGTGCAATGTGTGCACACTTATGTATGTCCACGCATGCATGCACATGCATGCATACACAAGTGTGAATGTGTGAGCTCCTGTGTGTAGGTGTGAGGGCCTGGTGGGAGTGTGGCCACTGTGCCAGGCAGCCATGCTGCATTTCTGGCTGCTCATTGTTCAGTTCCGTCTCCATGGTGACAGGAGCAGCTGCTCCATTCTGGGCCTTGGCTTGGCTGTGCAGGGCGGCCTGCCCGCCCGTCTGCCTGCCCCGTCCGCCCTCCCATCCTCCTGCCCAGCCATGGGAGCTGCCAGCTCTACGCCCTCCCGCTGCCCACAGGCCTTGCCAGGCTGGGCGCAAGAAAGCGTGTTTACTAACACCATCCACATGGCTCCTGGGGCATCGTGGCTCTGCCCAGAAGATGTCAGGCCCAGGGCACCGGGAGGTGGGCCTGGAGCCAGCCTGTCTGTAACAGAGGGAAATCAGGCTGGCCGGCTGCTGCTGAGGCCTGCCAGCACCCCAGCCTCCAGGCAGGGTTGCAGGCACTTGGTTCAGGGGTCCCAGAGAGGCTCTCTCTGAAGTGAAGTGCCCTCCCCAAATGCTTTATAATTCTCTTCTCAATGTGACTTGGTCTCATTGTAACCTACCTGATCATTTTACCTCTTCTGGTCCCCATAGTGGAATTATCCTAGCCAACACCTTCACAGGCATAAATTAGAAACTGCCAAGGGGGACTAACTTGAAGGATGTAGTCTTTTGAAATAACAGGCAGAGAGGAGGGCAGCGTTGTATTCACACCCGATCTGCTCTGGGAGGAGGCCTGGGTGGGCTATCCTGTGTGGCCCCTTGAGCAGGAGTTCTCTTCCTCTTTTTTTTCTCCTCCACTGCCTCCCTCTCCCATGTCTTTTCTGCCTCTCCTTCTTCTTCCTTGAAGGCCTCCGTTACGTGTCTGCGTGTCCATATGTATCTCTGCACTTGAATGTCTCCGTTTGTGTATGAGTGTTCCTGTGTGTCGATCTCCATCTGTGTATGTGTCTTTATTCCCATGTGCTTCTCCATCTGGGTGTGTCCTTATTCCTGTGTGTATCTTTGTGTGTGTTTCTATCTCTATGCGTGTGTGTCAGTGTGCTTGGTGTGTCAATGTGTGTGTGTTTCTCTGCATGTATATCTATTTACGTCTCCATCTGTGTTTGTGTGTGTGTGTGAAAGAGTCAGGGATACCCTTAGGAGGTTAAAGACTGTCCTTGGGAATCTCCCCATAACCCCTTGTTGAGGTCTAGTTGCCAAAAGCTGGTCTCAAAGTCTTGGAACTACAACCCACCTTAATTGTCTTTCTCTCTTGGGTCCTCCTTGTGACTCCATCAGCCTGGGATCCTTAGGGACCCTGATGTTTGCTCTTCCCTGCAGGAGAGCTTAGCCTCCTTAGAGTCTATGGCCCTCTGCTGTGTGCATGGCACATCTTCATACTACCTGACCCGGCAAAACATTTTCCCTTAGAAATTAGTGTTGGCCACAAACCTGTGAGCAAGCAACAAGAAGATTACACCAATGGGGTTTGGAGAGATGGCTCAGTGGTTAAGAGCATTGGCTGCTCTTCCGGAGGTCCTGAGTTCAATTCCCAGCAACCATATCGTGGCTCACAACTATCAGAAGTAAGATCTGGTGCCCTCTTCTGGCCTGCAGGCATATATCCAGACAGAACACTGTATACATAATAAATAAGTAAATCTTATTTTTTAAAAAATTATATCTAGCAAACACCTGACAGGGTCAAGCAATGGAGACTCACTGAGGACCCCACCATGCCAAGGTCATTCTGTCCACATTTAAGCCTGTTTCTGACCACACTCTGCCCCTGACTGAATCTTAGTCTCCCCTTTACACTCTATGCTGTGTGGCCCTCTAGTCCTCCATTGGAAAAGATCTGAGCCAGTCACTTGCAAGTCACAAAAAATGTAGACCATGGTTGTGTTATCTCCTATCACATTGACACCCAAAATCTCCTTTTTACTGTGAAATTAAGGGGTGCCTATGTCCTGAGGCCCCAGCAAACACAAGGGAACATTTTTTGGGGGGATTCTAAGGTTCCACATAGCCTGTGTAAAGCCTATAGGGTCAGGGTAGAGAGCTGTGAATGAGGCTCCACTGTGAGTACCAGGGAGTGGGAGGGCGAAGGAAGAATCTATGAGATCTTTGGGCAGTGGTACTCATCACATTTACTCAGCATCTGAAACATGCTAGGTATAGGAGAAGGTTCTATCCATACTAGACATTTAAAACACTGATCTAGGGATCCTGTGTGATAGAAATGACCGTATTTTACAAATAGGAAATTGATGATCAGAGAGTTTAAGTGACTTGCCCCAGTCCACTCAGCTACAGGACAGAACCCACCTGTGATAGACACCTCTCCTTCCTGAGTCATCTTGCTTCACAAAATGGGTGGGTGTCCCTTTGAAACTGTATTGCTCAGAACCAGCTCTTCACTGGAGGACTTGAGGCTACCTTATGTTCTTCTTCACAGCTGCTGCCCTAGCCAAGCCAGTCTTTTTTCTGGAACCGGAGAACAGTCTCTTATCCCCATTTTCCTCATGTTCCTGACTTATTTTGTTTGTCAAGGGAGAGTCCTAGAATTATTTGCCCTCAAACAAAACAAAGCAAAAAGAACTGCCATAAAATCTCAGTACTCATGAAGACAGAGGCAGGAGGATTGGTGAGTTCAAGGCCAGCCTAGGCTACCAAAATATATTTCTCAAACAAAATGTTAGTACTAACTAGCTAGTATATTTGACATAACCAACTGATACAAATAATTATATTTGTAAATGTATCTACCGTAAGACAGAGGGAAAAGAGACACTTAGGCCATTCTGCAGTATACAGTTAAATGAATCTATCACAAATCAAGCATGCTCATACATATGTGTATGTTGTAAGTATTGAAATCAAAGAGAAAGTCCTATAAAATTTAGGACATTTGAGCGTATCAATGGCACATAGCTGGGGTGGGAAGGATTGATGGGTAGACAGATTGCTTTTTCTCAATTCATCTCTATTATTTCTTTGGTAACACCTATACATGGTATTTTTAAGATTATAATAGTTATTATTTGTGGCAGGATCTCATTTAGCCTAAGCTGGCATCAGACTCACTCTGTAGCTGAGCCGGGTCTTGAACTCCTTATCCTTCTGTCTCTGACTTCCACATCTGGTTTTATGCAGTGCTGGGAATCAAGCCCAGTACTTTATTCATGATAGAACTGTATAAATGGAGTTATATTCTCAGGTAATTAAAACTTGCATTTTCTTTTTCTTTCTTGGGATGTATTCTTGCTATGTAGCTGACGTTGGCCTTGAACTCGTGTATCCTTCTCAAATACAGAAGTTACGAGTATGTGCTGACATACTAAGTTTTATCTATTACTTTAACAACTTTAAAATTTCTAAAGACCAATCTAATTGCGTACCTTATTATTTAATATGTTTCCGTAGCCTCCACACTGACAGAATAGCATTCAAACCTAACATGGATACAGAGCTTTTTTGGAATCTGCTTTCAGCTGCTGCCTGCTTCGCCATGCCTAGTTATTATGTCTTTTCTGGTCAAAGTAAATTCCACCAGTGTCTTTACTGTGTCTTACCCCAGCACTATATTTATAGCCCCCTAACTGAGGACTTTTCTTTCATGCTGCTTCTCCACAATGCTTTTTGTAAATTGACATCATGGTTGTGGCTGTATTTATCTGAGATGGGGTGAGTTGTGAATTATAAGACATTGTTGGTTGGGGAGGAGTGATGTTTAGGAAAGGTATCTTACATGAGGAAAAGCACTGTGAGAATTTTGTCTTCCTTGTTTTGTTTAAATGTTGTTTTATTTTTTGAGACAAGATTTCACCTGTAGCCCAGGCTGGACTTGAAAACACAATTGCCTAATATTAGCCTCTAAAGTGATGATATTGTAGACACAAACCATTATAGACAGCTTGTGCAGAACTGGTTTTTGTGTAGTATCTTGCTAGGAAGGCCAGATGGCCAGCCAATGGCATAGGGACAGTTCTGAAGAGAAAATATGAGGTGTACCAGATGTCCCAGATTAAGAGTCCCATAGTTGGGCAACTCTAGTGTTGAAATGGGGTTATACACTAAACAATGATGACTTCTGTGTAAAAGCAGTTAATGTTTGCAAACAAGGGGTAAAGACAGCATGACCAAGGCCCCCAAGGGCAAGAGAGATGGCTCCACAGTTGAAAGCTTGTGTGGCTTTTGTAGAGGACCTGAGTTTGGTTCCCAGCACCCATATCAAGTGCCTCTTAACTACCTGTAATTCCTGCCAAAATAAATTCCTATTCCCTTAAACACACGCACAAAATGGAATAAATCCTTAAAAAAAAGAAAGAAGGAAAGAAAGAAAGAAAGAAAGATAAATTAAAAAGTTCTGGAGACCACTCCAAAGAAAGAGAAATAAATGGACCCATGAAAGGAGGTAGTATTTATTTATTTGTTTAAGATTTGAGAGGGCCTTTGTAACACAACCTCCCCAACTACATACCCCCCTCCCCCGCCACCACCACCACCAGCAGCTAGGATGCCAGAGATTTTTTGCTAGTTTTGTTCATGATGAGGTCAGTTAGATAAACTGTTCCCTCTTCAGGCCTCAGTTTCCTCCTCTGCTCATGCTTAGGTTGTTTTTTTTTAACACTTTATTTATTTAATTTTTTGCCTTGGTGTTTGCCTGGAACTGGAACTACAGACAGTTGTTAGCTGCCATGTGGGTGCTGGGAATCGAACCCCGGTCCTCTGGAAGAGCAGATGGTGCTCTTAACCACTGAGCCATCTCTCCAGCCCCGCTTAGGTTGTTTTTAAAACCTCCAAATCACTGAGATTGGAAGGATGTCTCTTTTGAAAGGGTATGTACCTTTTCTTGTGCCTGACCAAGTTGCCTTAAGCAAAGCCGTAACACCTTTAATAAAAAGGAGATGGGATTAAAACACAACTTGGCCTTGACACACTAGACAATCACCTGCGAAGACAGCCAGTCAGTAGCTTGTGATGGAAGCAGAGGTGTGTTTTCATACTGGAATGTTGACATCATTATGGAATGCTGAAACAGTGTAGGGAGGAAGTGAGCCAGCTGTCGGCGTGTGTGTGTGTGTGTGTGTGTGTGTGTGTGTGTAAGAGAGTTTGTGTGTTTGTGTGACTGTATGTGTGTGAGAGTGTTTGTGTGAGGGTGTGTTTGTGTGTGTGTGAGAGTGTGTGTGTTTGTGAGTATGTGTGAGTGTGTTAAAGTCCTAACATTATACATCTATATATATTTTTGGTTGTTACTATTCAAAGAGAGCTGGCGTCACATGTAGAACTGGGAGACATTGCAGTTGGTATATAAACTGAAAGAAATCAATCCAGGGAATGTAGTGTTCATGCTTATTTATAGGATAATCCTTTTTAACTAACTTTGAAGTCAAATTTTTAGGAAAAACAAACAAACACCCCTCACCCAACTTTCTTGTTTTCTGGTCTCTTTCCCTGAGATACAAAAGGAAGGAAATGAGATTGTAAAAAAAAAAAAAAAATGGAAATTTCTACATGAGGCATCTCCTTCCTCCCTGCTGATCAGGTGTGATTACAGCTTGAAATTCTAAACAGTCTAAAGAACCTTTTTTAATAAAGCAGTTGTAGGTGAGTGGAGGAGACCCTTGGAGACTTGATTCTTGTGGCCAAGAAGCCCTTTGGCAAGGAGCCTTAAAGGAAATCTCACCCAGGCATTTTCTTTCTTGTGAGGCTCAGAAAGCCCAAGTGTTCCCACAATACCGGTCAGGCCACATTCTCCAAGCTGTTAGCTGTGCTAACAGCTGCTGCTGCATCCAGGGAGCACTGTTTCCAGTGTGTGAACTGGAAAGGGGGCTTAGAGATATCTAAACCAAGCCCTTAGTTTAAAAAAGGATATACGAGAGAGAGAGAGAGAGAGAGAGAGAGAGAGAGAGAGTATGTGTGTGTGTGTATGAGAGAGAGAGAGAGAGACAGAGACAGAGACAGAGACAGAGACAGAGGCAGAGAGGACCCAGGGGACTGAGCTGGTTGGGACCCATGCCATGGATGCTCTTCTCCCTCCGTGGGGTGCATGTAGGTGGGGGACTGTGAGGTTAGGGACTGGAGCCAGGTAGTCATGAAGATTTCTGGCTTTCTCTACTGGGGACAAGGACTATTCCAGTGTCAGAGTCAGGCTTAGTGTTCCCTGTGGAGAAAGCACCAAGTGTCCATGGTGTTACTGCATGGGTGGGGAGGGGGGGCAAGGGGGAGAAAAGGGATACAGAGGTGCCAGGAGCAGAGGCCTGTGGGAAGGGGCTGCTATGCACAGGAAGAAAAAAAGATTTTCCTTCCATGCTGGTGTGTGTGTGTGATGAAGGAGGGCAGGGTTTGGGTCTGGGATGGGGGAACATGAAGGACCTGGCTGTGCCTGCTGGAGGACAGCCTAGAGAAGCTAGGGACCTTTTCTCTTCCAGGTGTGGGTATAGGGGACAGGATGGTATCATGATGTGGATGTCCAAATTGGAAACCTATAAACATTTTGGATGTCATTCGCTATTATCTTCTGCACTAGATTAAATGTTTACAGTCTCTCAAAGGCATCTGCTCAAACCCCAATCCCAGTGTGGATGTGTGTAGAGATGACACCTTTGGTAGGTGACCAGGAAGGTGAAGGGGGACTCATGGATGGACCTTAGAAGAGAGCAGAGAGTTTGCCAACTCTGTTCGCCAAGCCTTTCCCAGACATTAGACCTCCCTGTCATTTGATTTTCAACTTCAGGTTTGACAAATGTGAGCAAGAACCATTGGCCACACAAATCAACCTCTCATAATTTGTCATAACTGGCTGAACTAAGATATCATCTTTTTAAAAACGAAAACAACAGCTGGGCGGTGGTAGTGCACATCTTTAATCCCAGCACTTGGGAGGCAGAGGCAGGCAGATCTTTGTGAGTTAGAGGCCAGCCTGGTCTAAGGAGCTAGTCCAGGACAGCCAGGGGTACACAGAGAAGCCCTGTGTTGAAAAAGCAAAAATACAAATAGACAAACAAAAACTAAAGGGACAAAACCAGCATCTGGTGATAGAACTCAGCAGTTAAGAACACATATTCTTACAGAGGACCTGCATATGATTTCCAGCATTCACTTAACACCTCACAACCACCTGTAACTCCAGGTTCCTGGGATCTCACACCTTGCTGTTACCTTTGCTTTCACAGACATACATATATGTTGGTGTACAGGCATACATATAGGTGAAATATTTATTCTTATTAAAAACCATATACAATGACAAGCAAAAACTCCCAAACTAGATTTTGATGTGGAAAGCCCGAGATTTAGAGGGAAAGGCGGACTGGGGAGGTTAGAGGCCAGACCACACTTCTCTTGAAAGCTCAGCCTTTTGGATATGGCTCTCTTGTCTTCGGCCTTATGCCCTTTACCCAAGGACAGATTTATTGATGCAACAGGAATGCCTGGGGGAAGACCAACTGTGTCCTCTCAGTTTCCGGGACATAAACAGATGCCCTCAATCTTCTAGAACAGAAGGACAAGGTCAGGCTGGGATCTGAGTGCTGGCCCCTGTGTGTAGACCTGCACAGAGACAGAACTGGCAGCCATCTAAGGCTCAGGGAGTCTCAAGAGCCCTCAGTTAAAGCATATAGTTCGTTTTGTTATACGTGGTGTTTTGGAAGACAGAAGGGGATCCCCAGAGTTCTGTAGCTAGGCCTGCTCTGTGTTATGGGGTGCATTGTATAACTTCTTTGCTCCTGTAGGCTTTGTGGAAAGGAAAGAGGGAAGCCATCCTTAAGGGCTGGGAATCAAAGCATGATGAGGGACAATGTTGACAGACATATGGGCTCATGCTTATGAGGTTTCTTCTTTGCCTAAGTCACATAATGGAGTAAGCTGTTTTCTAACAAGCCAGTCTTCCCAGGTCTCTTTTGGTTCCTAATATTCACCTGGCTTAAGAGCCCCATTGCCCCAGGTCTATGAAATAGTCCTCAGAATTGAGATCTAGCTCTGGCCACCCAAACTTCCTTCTCTAAGGAGCAGAACTTGTACTGTCTATAAGCCACATCGGGTGGATGTTTATATACCTGCAGCATCACCTCTCTCAAACTTGTTTTGTGCGAGAAAAAAAGTCCTGACTCCAAATGCTGGCCTTTTAAACCATGATACATACTCACCCTTAAAGTTTCATGTTTACTTCCTCAACTTTAAAATGAAGAGATGGCTCAGCTGTTAAAGGCTAGGCTCACAACCAAAAACATAAAATGAAGATGATGGTAAACATCTTCCAAAGAAACTAGAATAAAACCATGTGTGAAGCAATGTCTGGCCCCAAATTGTCAGTCAATAAACAACTATTATAATTTTTATTATGTTTATGAATATGTGTGTGTGCACATGCGCATGCATGCCAAAGTATGCATGTGGACTTCAGAAAACAGTCTGTGGAATCACTTCTCTATTTTTACCGTGTGGGTCCCAGAGATTAGACAACTCAAGACAGTAAAGCCTGGAAGCAAATGCCTTGTCTCACTGAGCCATTTCACCAGCCCTGTTATCATTATAAGTGTGTTTTGTCTACATGTGTGCAGTGTGTGTGTGTAGGCCAAAGGTCAGCTTCCAGTGTGATTCCTCACGTGTCCCATACACTTGGCTCTTTTGAGACAAACTTTCTCACAGTTACTGAGGTCACATCAATTGGTGATAGTGACTGGCCAGAGATCCCTAGGAATCCTCCCATCTCCATCTCTTTAACACTGAGATTACTAAGCATGCCACAACATGCAGGATTTACATCCGGTCCTATACTTGAGTGACAAGCCTTAAACAAGGAGCCACCGGTCACCTATTATCATTCTGACCAGACTATAAGTGTTTGAAAGGTGGGGTGTAAGGTCTATAGTATTTGCTTGTTGTTGAATTAGTAGGTAGGAAAGGTTAGCTGAGAAGGGGTATGGAACAATGTCATGAGAAACACAGGTATCAGGGATCTACATACAGGGGAAGTAGCTGTATTTGGGTCCAAATCTTAGTGCTGGGAACAGTCAACCATTTGTCTCAGGTTCTTGACTTATAAATCCAGATGATAATGCCAGCCTGCTGTATGGAAGCTTGCACAGTCTCATTCTGAGTGTTCTAGACAGCAGCCTGAACAGTTATAGTGGCAGTGCTTTACTTTTTAATTATTTTTTCCTTTAGTTCCTATTGTGGGGATCCCAACACTAGCCCTGGAGGAAGTGCTGAGCTCCTTCTGGGAAGCTGGGAACAGGTGAGGCTCCAGGCTGTATTGGGGCTGGCTTGCTGCTGTATGTTTCTGTAGCCATGTGGTATGAGGAAGACTAAGAGTGTGCAACTGTAACTGATAACCTGCCCATTGTCTAAGCCATTTCCTATGGGACAAGGGGTTCTAGACCACACTGGCAGTCCCATGGGAGAGTAGCAATCCTCGTCTGTAGCCTAGACTTGGGGGAAGACAGAAGGAAACAGAAATGTTGGCAATGGAAATCTTTAAAGGAAGGTTGGCCACAGGAAGGTAGGGACCACTTAGCAGAGGCATCTGAGAGGAATAATGTCCCCTTGTCTGTCTTCTTCATGAATTAGGATAGCGCATGGCTAAAGGCCTTTCTGAACCCAACATGCTGAGATGAAGCCAGATGCTACTCTCATATGGCTGATGGCTTTTTAAAAAAAATATATTTATTTTATTTTATGTAACTGTGTAAGGGTGTCAGATCTTGGAATTACAGACAGTTGTTAGCTGCCATGTGGATGCTGGGAATTGAACTCAAGTCCTCCGGAAGAACAGCCAATGCTCCCAACCGCTGAGCCATCTCTCTGGCTCCTGGCTGATGGCTTTTAAAGGTTGTGGCTGAAATGACTTCTGCTAGTAACATTTCATTGGCTCCAAACTCATCTGACAGTGTCACTCCTTCAGTTTATACCTCTCAAGGCTGTCCCTTACCAAGACATCATATTCTTCCTTCCTTTCTCTCATTACCTGGAATTGGAAGCCTCTAGAGAAGTGATTCTCAACCTTTCTTTTTTTTTAAACTTTATTTATTTATTTTATTTATTTGCCTTGGTGTTTGCCTGGAACTGGAACTACAGACAGTTGTTAGCTGCCATGTGGGTGCTGGGAATCGAACCCGGGTCCTCTGGAAGAGCAGACAGTACTCTTAACTGCTGAGCCATCTCCCCAGCCCCGATTCTCAACCTTTCTAATGTTGCAACCTTTAAATACAGTTCCTCATGTTGTGGTAATCCCCCCTCCCTGTCCCCAAGCCAAATTATTCTGTTGCTACTCTATAATTTTGCCACTGCCACGAATCTCCTGATATGCAGGATATCTCATATGTGACTCCTAAGGGGGTCAGGTTGAGAATTACTGTTCCCAGGTCAGGTACCCCTCTAAGGTACATACCTGGGAGTCCCTCACCCTAGGTCTGTCCAACTGTTTTGCAGTGAAAAGTGTCAAGGTTTGCCTTGCCTGGCCCACTTCTCATATCAAGGAAACAAGGTGAGGGGTCCTTTTGGAGTGCTTGGAAAGTATCTCGTAAGGAATGATAATGATAAATCATCAAAAAAGAAGGGGAATGAGAGGCAGTACTGTGATTTGATGTGAGATGTCTTCTGAGGTGCATGTCATGTGCTTGAACAGAAGGTGACAGGTTTAGAAAGCTTGGAGAACCCAGGAGCTGCACTGGAGGAGGGGGGTTACTAGGAGCATGACTTGGGTTGTTTTTATGACTTTCGTTGTTATTTTTTGTTTGTTTGTTTTTTGTTTTAAAAATTTATTTTTTATTTTATGTGAATCAATATTTTGCCTGCAGGTATAACTGTATAAGAGTGTCAGATCTTGGAATTATAGACAGTTGTTAGCTGCCATGTGGATATTGGGAATCAAACTCAGGTCCTCCACTCAAGTGCTCCTGAAGAACAATCAGTGCTCTTAACCACTGAGCCATCTCTCCAGCCCTGACTTTAGGTGTTTTTGAGATACGATTTCTCTGTGTAGTGCTGGTGCTGGAACTCACTCTGTAGACCAGCCTGGCTTCAAGCTCAGAGATCCATCTGCTTCTGCCTTCTAAGTGCTGGGATTAAAGGTGTGCACCACCGATGCCGGGCTTTTGAGGTTTTCTGGCTTGGAGCCACTTCCTGCTCACTCTCTGTTTCCTGTGAACAGACACAGTGTGATCAGCCAGCTTCCTGTTCCTGCCACAGTGGACTTCTTATCTTTAAAATAAATCTTTTTCTCCCTTATGCTGTTTTCTGTCAAGGTATTTTATTACCCAAGAACATAATCAATATAAAGAGTTGGGAAAGGCAAGAAGACACATAGAAAGGAAAAAGCTAATGATTCCCCTTGTCTGGGTTCTTGAGTCACATTTGCAAAACATATGTGTAAACTTTCCCAACCTAGCCATTCCACAGTGAGGATGAAAAAGATTCGGAAAAGCTTGGTGACTCTTTTCTCAGTCACCTTTCTTATTGCTGTGGCCAAATGCACAAGAGGACTTCTAATTAAATTAAAGATTTGGGTTTGGACTCACAGTTTGAAAGAGTCTGAGCCACCATTCAGCTCTGTAGTTTGGGGGCCTGTACTGGCTGGTTTTGTATGTTAACTTGACACAAGCTAGAATCATCAGAGGAAGGAGCCTCAGCTGAGGAAAGGCCTCTATGAGATGCAGCTGTAAGGCATTTTCTCAATTAGTGATCAATGGAGGAGGGTGATCAATGGGTGGTGCCATCTCAGGGCTGGTGGTCCTTAGTTCTATAAGAGGGTAGGCTGAGCAACCCATGGGAATAAGCAGCACCCTTCCATGGTCTTTGCATCAGCTTCTGCCCCCGGGGTTCCTGCCCTGTCAGACTTCTTTCAGTGATGAACAGCAATGCTGAAGTGTAAGCCAAATAAACCCTTTCCTCCTCAACTTGCTTTTTTGGTCATGGTGGTGTATCGCGGCAATAGAAACCCTAGCCAAGACAGGCTCCATGGCTAAAAAGAATCATGGTGGTGGGAACCTATGGCAGAAGAGTTCCTCATCTTGTTTCAGACAGGATGCTGAGAGAAGAGGGATTGTGATCTAATTCCAAGACACACCCTAGGGACCTGTTTTCTCCTGCTAGGATGCCCATCTTCTAAGTTTTCCAACATCTCTCCAAAAATATTATCACCAACTAAAGAACAAGCATTTAATACACAAGTCTGTGGAAGGACAGTTCATATTCAAATCATAACACCTCTGATAGTTGATAACTTCAACTATGACAAATCATCTGCTATACATACAGGGAAGAATCTCTTTTCAAGGGTTAGTGAGATAATTAGAGGAAATGGGTATCACATACCCATTACACCTTGACTGTCCTTAGAAGATATTCAATAAATTGTAATTATTATAACTATAACAAACAGCCTATTGAAGTCTTTCTTCTGTCCCCTTTTTTTTTTTTTTTTTTTTTTTTTGAGAGAGAGAGAGAGAGTCTTGTGTAGCCCAGGCTGACTTTGAACTCCTGATTCTCCTGTCTCTACTTACCAAGTGTTGGGGTTACACGTGTTTTACCATCTCTCCTAGTTTCTGCCTTTCTTACTGTAGATTTTAGGGGTCAAATCTATGGTCTCAAGTATGTTAGGCAAATGCTTTATTACTACACTATGGTTCCAGCCTTCTTATTTTTTATTTTAGTACAAGGTCTCACTGAGACTCAAGCTCACTTGGTAGTGTTGCCTAGAACTTTTGACACTGCTACCCAAGTCTCTCCTGGAGCTAGGATTCTAGGCCTTTGCCAGGGCCTGTCTCTGTGTACTTCTCTTGAGTATTAGATCCTCTGCTCTAAACTGAGAATACAAAATCAAGGAAAACACTGTCTTCACCCTCACAGAATAGATGCAGTGTAAGAACTGCAAGAAGATAGGCTTCCACAGTACTTATTCCTTCTCCAGTACAAGAGAACCTATTTCTTTTTCTTTTTTTAAAAATGTGTCTTTATTTATGTGCATTGGTATGAAGGTGT
The DNA here is from genome assembly GCA_004025045.1 of Sigmodon hispidus. NCBI lineage: Eukaryota > Metazoa > Chordata > Mammalia > Rodentia > Cricetidae > Sigmodon > Sigmodon hispidus. The sequence goes on from PVIH01007570.1 coordinate 87,843, forward strand.
CAGATCTCTGAAACTGGAGTTACAGACAGTTGTGAGCTGCCATGTGGGTGCTGGGAATTGAACCTGGGTCCTCTGAGAGAACAGCCAGTGCTTCTAACCCCTGAGCCATCTCTCCAGCCCTCCTTTTTGCTTTTCTAATTTTAATTTTTTTTTCATTTTATATACCAACTCTAGTTCTCACCACAACCCATCTCACCCCATCCATTTCTGAGAGAGGATGAGGACTGAGGCAGGACCAAGTACCCCCTCCCCCCATCAAGGCCAGCAAGGTACCCTGCCCTAAGGAATGGGCTTCAAAAAGCCTTTCTTGCTGGGGAGGAGATAAAGTGAGAGAATAGAGCGTGACTGGAAGGGACGGGAGGGGGAAGGGAGCTTGAACAAGGATATATACGGATAAAAAGTATGACTTTATTTATAATAATAATAATAAAAAAGAAAACAAAAAAAACCAGTTCATGCACCAGGGATAAATGCTGGTTCCCCTGCCAGGGGTTCCACAAACAGACCAAGCCACACAACTTTCATGCGTATTCAGAGGGCCTAGTACAATCCCATGCAGGTTTTCCAGAGTCCATGAGCTCCCACTAGCTCCAATTAGCTGTCTCTGTGGGTTTCCCCATGTGATCTTGACTCCCCCCTAACACACACACACACACACCTATACAAATCTCTCCTCTCTCTCTTCAGTTTAACTCCAGCTGCTCCGCCCAGTGCCTAGCTGCATCTGCTTCCATCAGTCACTGGATGAGGGTTCTATGATCACAATTAGGGTAGCTACCAATCTGATTACAGGGAAGGACCAGTTCAGGCTCCCTCTGCACTACTGCTAGGAATCTTAACTGGCTGGGGTTATCCTGTGGAATCCTGAGAATTTCCTTAGCACCAGGTCTCTCCCTAGCCCCATAGTGGTTCCTTCTGTCCAGGTATCTCTTTCCTTGCTCTCCCTCTCCTTCCTCTACTGCACCACCCTCATATTTTTTATCCCTCATCCCCCCTCTTCCCCATCCCCGCCAGTTTACCCAGGAGATTTTATCGCATTCCTAATTCCCTCCCAGAGCCATTCATGCCTGTCTCTCTTTGGGGCCTCCTTGTTACCTAGTTTCTCTGAGGTTGTGGATTGTAGCCTGGTGATAATATCCACTTATGAGTGTGAGTGAGTATATACTGTGTTTTTCTTTCTGGGTCTGGGTTACCTCACTTAAGATAATTTTTTATTTCTAGTTTCATCCATTTCTCCCATTCCATTTACCTGAAAATTTCATGATGTTGTTTTGGGTGTTTTTTTGGTTTGTTGTGTTTTTTTTTGCTGAGTAATACTTTGTTAAGTATATGTACTATATTTTCTTTATTCATTCTTTGGTTGAGGGGCATCTAGGCTATTTCCAGGTTCTGGCTATTACAAATAATGCTGCTATGAATATAGTTTAGCAAGAATCCCTGTGCTATTATTGAGCATCCTTTGGGTATATGCCCAAGATTGGTATTGTTGGGTCTTAAGGTAAATTGATTCCCAATTTTCTGAGAAACCACCATATGGATTTCCAAATTGGCTGTACAAGTTTGCACTCCCACCAGCCGTGGTGGAGGAGTGGGGGACCCACCTCTGAGCTCAGTTCACCCAAACAGCAGGAGGAAAGAAGAGTATTGACCAACGTGGGCAGACATTGCCACTGGCTCGGGGCAAAAAGACAAGACTAGGTTCCTCGTGCCTGTCAGGGCCATTTCTAAGTTGATGTTTAATCACACATGTGTTTCACTTCTGTCATTTTACTATTTGGCTTTTGCCATCAACATTGGAACAATTTGTGCAAATTAACCAGAATATTCTAAAGTTGTAATGAGCTCTACCGACAGCCTGGAAAACATTCCATGTCCTAATACATAGTCATGACTCATAATATGTTCAAAATGTACTCTGTAGAACCCCTGCTCAAATACCCAGAGATCAATTTTCAATAGACTGACAAATAGAGGACATTAAGCATTACTCATAGAAACAGTGTTTATTTAATCTTTAATGCTACCTAATGCATTTTGGTCAAAGTCACCAGTTCATGTTCAGGCTTTATTGTGTGGAAAATGGATGTGCTATTAATAAGTCAATACAAACATGAATATGGTTTCAATTGGAAATCATTAGGTTGCATTAAATGGCAAATGAAATCCATAGGAAGGATTTGTTTTATTTTGTTTGTAAGGAGCCAAAGGCGCCCTGAGAGGCATTTCTTCGCTCCATAACGAGGAGGAATGATTGGCTTCTGCAGCGGGTGGATTACAGTCTGAGCTTTGCTTCATTCTCATTAGGATGGGGGGGGGGAGGGCTGGGTGGTGCCTTTCCCCAGCACAGCTGTTTGCAGCTGTTGCCAAGATGACCTTGCTCTACATGGAGGCAGTAGGCTGGCGCAGCCCAGGTGGAGCTGATGTGAAGTCCTGCGCCTAATGAGGGTGGCCCTCCGAATTCTCCTGGGTCACCAGTTCTTGCCAAGGCTGTGACCTGCATACTTTCTTGGCTTGACTCAACAGTAGCTCCACATAAGGGCACACAGGCATTAATGTGATTAGAAGTTCTTTACAAGAAAACAGAAACAAAAGGTGACTTGGGAGGCCCAGGTAAATATCTTGTTAAAAGTGAGATGCTTAGGTGCAGGCCTGGAGGTGGATGAAGGTGGCTAGGTCTAGATTCAAATTCTGTTCCCTCCTCTTACCACCTTTGTGCCCTAGAGACACTTTTCTACCCTTTCCCATCATTAGACCCACCTCTTCATTCTGATGACGCCTTGAATAAGGAATATAAAGTGCTAGCACATAGTAGAGCTCACAGATAACATAAATATTTCTTGACACACAGTCTTGCTATTATAGCTGATCTTAAATTTACAGCCATGTTGACTTGGTCTTGCCAATGCTAGGATTACAGGCATGAACTGTTGTCTGGGCTGGTTTTATATCAACTTGACACAAGCTAGAGTCATCTGAAAGGAGCCTCAATTGAGAAAATGCCTCCATAAGACCCAGCTTTAGGGCATTTTCTTAATTTGTGATTGCTGAGGAAAGGCCTAGCTTTGTAGGCAGTACCATCCATGGGCTTGTGGTCTTGGGTTCTATAAGAAAGCAGTCTGAGCAAAGCCATGGGGAACAAGCCAGTAAGCAGCATCCCTCCATGGCCTCTGCATCAGCTCCTGCCTCCAGGTTCCTGTCCTGCTTGAGTTCCGGTCCTGACTTCCTTCACTGATATACTACTATGTTGTGGAAGTGTAAGCCCAATAAACCTTTTTCTCCCCAGCTTGCTTTTTTTGGCCATGGTGCTTCATTCCAGCAATGGAAACCCTGACCAAGACAAGCTGGTACCTGGATAGCAGGAATTGCTCTGACAGATTTAGCCATGGTGTTTTGGGGATGATTGTGGAAAGACTTTAGAACTTTGGGCTAGGAAAAACACTGAACATTAAGAGTAGTGGGGGCCTGACTTGTGAAATTCAGAGAGAAGCAAAAATTCTACCAGGCTTTTTGTGTAACAGATCTGTAGTTCTGGTTAGCTGAGGTTGAAGAATCAGCTGTGATTAACAAGATACCAGAACAACTAAAGTGAAACCTTAGCATTGCTGGGGTACTCAATGCTGGTTGGCTAGAGCTGAGAAATTAGCACTAACTAAAAAGAGACCAGCATCACTGAGGTGAAATATTCTGTAAAGCATTTCCCCAGAGGACACAAAATCTGTGTTCCAGAAGCAGCCAGGGTTGGTAGCCTAAGAGCCACTCAGGTGGTACTGGTTTTGTTCCAGAAGCAGCCAGGGTTGGTAGCCTAAGAGCCACTCAGGTGGTACTGGTTTTGTTCCAGAAGCAGCCAGGGTTGGTAGCCTAAGAGCCACCCAGGTGGTACTGGCTTTGAAAGTATGAAGTGGTTATGAGAACAGCTGAGGCTTGTCACAGGGAGAGCCAAGAGGGGCTATTGGTGAAGATGCATCCTCAGTGACAGTGAAGGCCCAGGACTGGAGGGGTCATGAAGGGAAGTTGAGGCCTGGCACCATGAAGAGAGCTATTAGTGAAAGCCCAGACCTTGCAGCAGCAGAAAACCCAGCTTTGTGAAGATGCCCGCACCATGAGAGGGCCACCGGGAACAGCAGCAATGGTGGGCTGGAGCCACCGCAGGAGCCTAGAAGACAAGCTGTGTGTGCTGCAGAGGGCGGAGCTAGAGAAGTGACCCAAGTCCTTTGGAGGAGCCCAGAAAACTGTGAGTGGATCCCAGACACTGGGCACTCTGTTAATCACACTGTTTTCAAAACTGAGTGTGTAGTTCTGCTTTGTTCAGACTGACTGTGCCCTGGTTCTTCTCTCTTGAAGTAAAAAACGTACTTAATTTATTTTTGATTTTACTGACACACACAGCTGAGAGATTTTGAATTTTAGGACTTTGGGTTTTAAAAGAGATCGGCTATTTAAAAAGGACGGAAATTTTAATATGTTTGCATTTGTAAAAGCTGTGGAAGTTTAAAAGTTATTTTTGATTTTAATGTGAGGGTTTTTGTTTGTTTTCTTTTCTGGTGTGTGTGTGTGTATGTGGATTGAGAAAGGGTTTTTCTGTGTAGCTTTGGAGCCTGCCTTGGAACTCAGTTTGTAAGCCAGGCTGGTCTTGTACTCCCAAAGATCCACCTGTCTCTGCCTCCTGAGTACTAGGATTTAAGGCATGCACTACCACAGACTGACTTAATGGGATATGTTGGGGACAAAGAAGAAAGGAAGGGTTGTGGTGACGTGTTTGTCAAACCGACAAGGGGTCAGTTGTGCTGGCTAGTCTTATGTTAACTTGATAAAAGCTGGAGTTACCTAAAAGTCAATTAAGAAAAAGCCTTACAGCTGGATTTTATGGATTGATTGATTGATAGGGAGGGTCCAGCTCCTTGTGGGTGGACCATCCCAGGTCTTGGTGGTCCTGAGTACTGCAAGAAACAGGTTCAGCAAGCCATGAGAACAAGCCAGTAAGCAGCACCCTCCATGGCCTCTGCATCAGCTCCTGCCTCCAGGTTCCTGTCCTGTTTGAGTTCCTGTCCTGACTTCCTTTTTCTAAAAAAAAAAAAAAATTATTTATTTTTTATTTATACAGTGTTCTGCTTGTACACCAGAAGAAGGTGTCAGATCTAATTCTAGATGGTTGTGAGCCACCATGTGCTTGCTTGGAATCGTACTCAGGACCTCTGGAAGAGCAGCCAGTGCTCTTAACTTCTGAGTCATCTCTTTGCCCCACCCCCCGCACTTTCTTTGACAATGGATTATGATTTGGAACTGTAAGCTGAAAAAACTCCTTTCCTCCTCAACTTGTTTTTGGTCATGATGTTTCACTACAGTAGTGAAACTCTAAGACAGCTGTCACATAAATATTATTTTAAGAACAATTATTTTGATGTCTGGGCCAGATGTATCTCAGTTCCTGTATGGCAATGTTTCTCTTAACATGGACGGCAAACATGCCTGTCTATTGGAGTGAAGGAGCCTTTGGTTCTCTGCAGACAGGCAGGCAAGCTTCAAGGAAGGTCCATAGAAGCTAGCTAAAAGCCTAAAGCCCCACAAGGACTGTTCCTACAGACTGGAGAGTATCTGGGAGCCAGGGGGATATGGCTTGCTGGTTTCTTCTGTAGTAGAAATGGATAAATGATGATCAGTCTTTTTGAACAAGCTTGAGAGTCAAAAGCCTCATCCTACATCCTCTCCAGGGTTACTTTGGAGTATGTAACTCAGCCCAGATAAAAATAAATTCCATCAACTAACACTTAGTGCCAGGCAAGGGTCTGAATTCTTTAGCCCCTTGGAACTATCTGCACTTATCAGATAAAGAAGAATGAGTATGGATAATAAGTCACTACTCAGATGTGGCATTGAAGGTAGTTTGGAGCCAGGGTCTTGTTCAAAGTTGGAGGGCTTTCTCAGAGCACTGTTCTGTTTCTCACGGTGTAAACATTGGGGATGCGGAATGCTTTTGCTCACTGTCTGGTCATGGCTTGGCTAAGTCACTTGGCCTCTTTGACTCGAGTATATCTATTTCAGCTACCTGTCAGGACTATGTGAGAATTGAGAGACCAGGGTAGTGTTGCTGAGTGACTTTCTTATTCAACAGGTACCAGTTAGTTCACATGGAAGTGTTTCCAAACCAGCCATGGAAGCCTACATAGACAAAGATGACCTTGAACTCCTTGAAAACTTGTATATTGCAGCATCTCAGGGCAGGGAGTATCCCCAGAGGTCATCAACTCTACACTATTGTAACCTCATTGTGTTGCCTCTGAAACATGTACCTGAGACCAGCTGTGGGATCCCACAGGTCTGAATTCCCACCTCAACCTTCCCTGCTGCTGTGTGACCTACACCAAGGCCAAAGTCCTGCTGACCTTAGAGCTTTATTTTCAAAAGCTATGAATCATGGGTAATCCCACTGCCCAGGGATATATTGCCTGAAAGGATTATATTATGGGAAACTATGTGCCATGAGCCCCATGTAGGTTCTCAGGAAGTAGCAGTTATGTTTTCTACCCAGTTTGGAAAGCCTGGGTTACGTCAGGCTGGAGATGATGGCTTCTCCAGAGAGATTCCAGATCTCTGACCAGAATCTCTTATACACACTGCCTGGGACTTAGCAGTAGGTATCTTTCTACCTCCTCATATGCTCTTTTCTACTGACAAAACTTCCCTGACAAGCTCCTATTATGTCACGGTGACTGACTGAATAGCTAATAGAAAGGATATATTTAGGCTCATTGGTTGCAGGTACAGTTCACCATGGCAGGGAAAGCATGAGTGGTGGAAGTTTCTGGTAGCAGTGCCAAGCAATATATGAGGCTGCTGGTTCCTGTCAAGGCTGGCTGGGAAGGAGAGCTGGAAGCTGGGTTCGACTGTAAACTTCAAGGTGTAACCTCCCTTCACTTGACTTACTTTCTACAGTAGATCCCACCTCCTAAAGCTTCTAACACATCCTCCAAAAAAGCTCTATTGGCTGGAGTACCAGGTGTTCAAATGCATGAACCTGGGGCAGACATTTTATATTTAAATTGGAATACTAGGCCTACATCTGTTTGTCCAAGGCCCCAGTTCAGTCATACTGCTGTGCCATTGTCCATTTTGGTGCTTGGCTGCACTTAATACTTATGTGGTCAATTGTTATTTATCAGATTGTGACCAAAACCATGAGCATTTTCAATCATCCTGGAGCCTGGAAAGGGAGCGAGGATTAAATATTCTCTTTACCATGAAGGCGCTGAAGGAGTCTGGCATGTTCGGGAAGCACAATGACAAGCACTGTTGTCATTTGACCTCTGGGGAACCAGGCAGTCATCTAGGACTTGAAAAGGATACAAATGAGTGTCTCCTACTCCCTGGCTTCTGGAGAATGGCTTTCATTTTCTGTGGTGATTACAGTAAATTACACCTGGAGCAGAGAGCCTACAATGACGGTTCCAAGTGCCAAGGATTAATGGAAGAGTCCTTGATATGTGTGTGTTGCAAAAGTGGAGGAGGGTAATCCAGTCTGGAAAGAGGGGAGCTAATAGATTAATTAGAAACAGGAACTACCCTCCACCACCACTTGTGACAGTTTCTGGGTTTTAAGTATAGGACTTGTATAGAATCATCTTTGCATGCTTCCTACCCAGAATTGAGCAGATTATCTTTAAATAGGCTTCATAGCTTCTTAATGGCGATGGCAGGGTTTCTTCAAAGCCTTACAACACACATACATTGAGCTGGTTGAAGCCAAGGGAAGGAATAAACAGAAATTTACTCTTTTTTCCTAAAAAAAGAAAGCATGGCCTATTGTTGGCTTCGCAGGATAAAACTAAAGGAGGTGATTTGTAAGGGCCTCAACACAAGGGACATTTTCTGAATCCTATCCCTTACATTGGTAGTCCAAAAAGGAGGCAGGAAACTGATACGGGGCTGTATATAGTTCAGAGAAGGAAAAGTCAATGAATAGGCTCATTTAACCTGAAGCAGGTCAGCCCAAGGGGTCATCTAATCCCAGCAATGCAGGATGTGAGGGCTGTTCAGGGAAGAGACCATCTTTGTCTTTGGAAACTGAGGAGGAAGGAGAAGAGCAGGAAGGAAATGGTATAGGTTAGCTGTCCCTGAGAGAGGGTACGGGGGTGGGGGTGGGGGTGTCTGTGAAGATGAGCTAAGGAAGTCTTATTGCCCTCTGTAGACTGATTTCATAGGGAGGAGCATCACTGGACAGTGATTCTGGTAGCCTTGGACAGCCTTGGATGCTAATTATCATCAAATATCTCTGTCACGATCTAGTTCACAGGTCCTAGCAATGTGAGTGACTGGGTACTGAGGGCTTATAAGGAGGGCAACTGAGTGTTTTTCTCAGGATCTGGAAACCTGAGGCAGAGCCCTGCCAAGAACACTACTTGGGACCACCACAAAAGGCACTTCATGTTCCAGAATGCTCCTGCACCAGTGCTGAGTCGTGGGGGCTCAGCTTCAAAGAAGACTCTTCAGCTCCACAGGCAAGACAAGGATGAGCTCTCTGGACAGTCTGCTCTCCTCGTGTATGCATTTTTGTTTTTGAGAAAAAAATCCAGCTCATGCATGCACACGCTCACAGAAGCCAGATGTCAACTTTGAATGCATCATTCCTCAGATTCCTCAGGTGCCACCTGTCTTGTTTTTTGTTTGTTTGACTTTTTAGGCTTATTTTTATTTGAGTGTATGTATGCATACATGGGACATGCCTGGGTACTGGAGTTATAGATGGTTGTGAGCCATTATATTTAGGTGCTGGGAACCAAACTCTGGTCTTCTGAAAGAATAGCAAGTGACCTTAACAGAAGAGCCATTTCTCCAGCCCCCATCCTGTGTTTTGAGATGGTATCTTTCCTCTGGCCTATAACTTGACAATCAGTACAGAGTGGTTGTCTATAAACCTCAGCGATTTGCAGGTCTATGACTCTCCAATGCTGGGATTAAATGCACACCACCACCAATCCTGACGTTTTATTTAAAATCTAGGGAATAAATTTAGGTCTTCACATTTGTGCTTCACACACACTAGGCAAGTACTCTGCTAGTGAACTATCTCACTTCTCATCAAATGTTTATAGAAATGAGACTTTGATTTAAGAAAAAAAAAATACCCTTAGTTACTTATCTTGTCGCGGTGACCAAAATGTCCCTCAGAGACAGCTTCAGACAGGAGAGGCATATTTCAAAAATTTCAAACCGTCATGTCAGAGTGAAAATATGGTGGTGGAAGTGGGTCTGTGATGGTGATAGCCTGAGGTTATCTAGCAGTGAGTACAGGCTAGACCCAGGGGTGTGTATAACTTTAAAACCCCCATCCCTAGCAAAGACTTTGATCAGTTCACATTCTGAAGGCTCTACAGTTTTCAAAATATGACTACAAGCTGGGGAACAAGAATTTAAAACAGGAGCCTGTGGGGAACAGTTCAGATTCAGCTCCTAACGGTTCTCCTGTCTGGGAACTGGCATTCGGGTAGGGAACTGAGCCAACTGTGAGTTGGGCTCATAGCAGAAGGACCTTCACAGAGTAACTTCTGCTTACAGAGCTATCCTGATTTCCTGTGTTGTGTCCTGGAGGGGTCACAGACTTGGAGTTAGTCTAGACCTAAAGTTGAGGGAAATCTTTAATTACTTTTTCTATTACTATAAAAATATCAAAATAAGACCTTTTGATCTCTCAAGGGTATTATGAGCATTAAGATGTGAAACTTGTGGATCTAAAGCCTGATGAGTGTATAGTGCATGCTTCAAAATGATTTCCCCTTCTTTTTCTCTTTCTTGGCTTTCTATTTAGTTATTTGGAGATTACTCTCTATATGGAGATGATAAAGCAAATTCTCTTGTGGGGAAGACTGGGGAAATTCACGGCTTATCATTCCAGGAAGTATAAAGAGTTTGGATGCTCAGAGAGCTAAGTGTGTATACAAATGCTTGTGAGAGAGGGCAGTACTGCATTTATAGCATCCTGCTCTTATGCAGTGACAGAAGAGGCTACCCTGGTCCAGAGAAAAAGATTGATTTGTCCAAGGTATCACCATGGCTGACTCTGCTCATGCTCTTTATCTACACTCAAGCATGCACACATACTTTCTCTCTTTCTCTCTCTCACATGCATACTCTCAAACAAGCACATACTCTCTCTCACACACATAAATATTCTCTCTCTCTGTGTCCTTTCTCTCTTAATCACACACGCTGCTTTCTATTTTTGCAAAACATGACATCTGGCTGGGAATCACATAACAATGCAGCCCATTCTTTCTCCTTCCTCTATTGGACTCACTGCTTTTGCCCCTGAAGTGTTTACATTGCCACTTTACCCTGTGGACTTACTCAAAAGAAAGGAATTGTGATAAGTAGATGGGTCAGACACTTGGGGACACATGACCAGCCTAACAGTAGGGAGCAGATAAAGACAGAGGTTCAAAATGGCCTTTACCTTGGTCTTCCTCAGTGCCTAGAGTTCTAAATGTCATAAATGTCTCATAACCAAAAAGCTAACTGCCTTATAAAACCAGGGTGCAAAAAATATAGGCTGGATCTTTATAACAAATGATGTCGACCAAGTTTCTAGGGAGATAACTCACCTATGACCCTTGAGGGCTTTCCAGGGCACTCCCCAATGCTCCTGGATGAGGTTGAAGGTAAGAGGTAAGGTGTGTTGTTAAAGGGCTGAAGATAAACTCACCATAAAAGATCTTGTGTCTCTCCCAGCTTCACACTGAGGCTACTCACAGCATGTAGATGAAGTCCGCTTTAAGCATATATAGTCTTACATCTCATCTTTGAACATCTTCCCAAAGTCATCCAGAAGTTAGCAGTCTAAGAGTGGACTTTATATTAGTGAGGGGCATGGTCAAAGAGGTCACCTGGGATATGTGGGGCTGTGGGGAAGAGGAAGTCCTTGGAGGAGACAGCATTTGGAAAGGATTTTGAAGAATACACTCGGCAATTATCCCCATCCTGTTCTCCACTCTTCACGTATGAATCTGTCCTGCCTGTCACTCATTAATCTCTCCAACCATTCTTCCCTGCTCTCATTCATCGACAGGGTAAGCCATTTATCAGACAGCTCTTCTGACCCTGCTGTGTGCCCGGGACAGCACTAGGCACCTATTCACACACTTGTTTAATTAGAAGTATTCTACCAGGCCTGTGCTACCCCATCTGATGGAGAGATAAAGATGCTGATGGCAGGCAAACAGAATGCTTCTCCTTTCAGGTCTATCTCATCTACCATCAAGGAAGAGGTGTCTTCTTATCTTCAGGAGCTCTTCTCTC
>PVIH01007571.1:0-99155 GCA_004025045.1 Sigmodon hispidus
TCCTCACCTCTGGTCAGGGTTCGAATCCGCCCCTCAGAGACCCCTGCAATTGGTTTGCTCAGTTCACTCAGTTCGGGGTCGCAGTAGGGATCCTTGCAGATTCCCTCAGCAGCAGGAGCTGTGTGTGTGGCCAGGTGCAGAGTTCAGCTGCTCCTGCTCCAGAGTGCGCTGGGACGCCGCAGAGAGCACCGGTCCCGGTCCTCTTAACACTTTCAGAGAGACACAAGACATGGACTTTATGTGCGTATGCCAGGATGCTTAAGTGTGTTGTCTTTTAGTTCTTTTTTAATGAGTGTGTCAAAAATAATTACTCCTAGCACATGCTAATTGTAGAGCATCCTTCAGAAGGATCACCTCACTTAACCCAACCCTGATCACATGAGAAGAAAATATGGTGGAAGAGTTCATGTTTATCTTTAAGAATCTATCCTTGACTGCCTCTGTAGACACAAACTCACAACTTACAACCTTAATTCAGTGTCTTTGCTAATGTTGAGTGAGACTTTCAGACTTTCTTGAGGTGAGTCTGAAACTATACTGAAGTTACACCGGAATTACCTAAAGATTTAGTAAGAATTTGGGCTTCTGGGTTTTGTGCCAAAATTTCCAAAATGTCATTTCTCAATGTATTTTCCAATTTCTTAAGCTTCCTAGGAGATTATTATTAAAATTGGAGGAATACTGTTCTACCCTAAATTCATTACTTTTAGAGTTCTACTGTGTACTGCCTGGTTTTGTATATCAACTTGACATAAGCTGGAGTCATCAGGGGAAGGAGCCTCAGTTGAGGAGATGCCTCCATGAGATCCTGTTGGAAGGCATTTTCTCATTTAGGGATCAGTGGAGGAGGGCCCAGTGCATAGTGGATGGTGCCATCTCAAGGCTGCTGGTTGTGGGTTCTATAAGAAGGTGGGCTGAGCAAGCCAGGGAGAGCAAGCCAGTAAGCAGCTCTTCTCAATGGTCTCTGCATCAGCTCCTGCCTCCAGCATCCTGCCCTGTTTGAGTTCCTGTCCTGGCCTCCTTCAGTGGTAAATAGCAATGCTGAAGTGTAAGCCAAATAACACCTTTCTCCCCATCTTGCTTTTTGGTTATGATGTTTATTCACAGCAGTAGAAACCTGAAATAAGACACACTGGTTATAGTTTTTTTTTGTTGTTTGTTTTTTTTTTTTTTTTTTTTTTTTTTTTTTTTTTTTTTTTTTTTTTTTTTTTTTTTTTTTTTTTTTTTTTTTTTTTTTTTTTTTTTTTTTTTTTTTTTTTTTTAAGAAATGTACTGTTATCTTGTAAACTGCCTAAAGATCTGTACTGTGTTAAGTTTTTAACAAAATCTTTTTCTTGTTTTTAGTAGTGGCCACTCAGACAGTTGCATAGCTCAATATTTAGCATGCTATATGGTGTTCTTTTGATATGCGAGAACTAGGGTCTGAAAAACACCACGGAAGAAGAATGTACAAGGAAGACACTTTAGAATTTACAGGATTAAAGAGAAGAGAGTATTGAAGTCCTCTGAAGCTATTCTTCTAGACATGTCTTTGTGTAGACACAGAAGACTGTGGTAAAGATACCTGATTAAATAAAATGATCATCATTGGACTTTTTCCATGACTCAATATACTTGTCTAAATTCTGTTATCCATGGCAGAAGGCCAAATTTAATGAATTTAGAATCGGGTTTTATTCTTGGCCTACAGAGCTAATGGGTCAAGTTGGTAGGTTCATGTGATACTAAGTGAGAACCCTGGGAAACTATGTGCCTCCCCAGCTGTCTTATCCCCTGTGTTCTCTTCATCTGAGACAGGCCTACCCACAGCTAACTCCAGACGCAGAGTACACCAGTTTGTCAAGAAGATCCAACTTTCCTTATGAATTTGTCAAAAATCCATGGCTCATTGAGATCCTGCCCGTCCTCACTCATCCCAGCTATCAGAAAGATGCTGAGCTTTTTGAGGGAGGGGCACATGACTGTAATAGAATCAGCCTCAGAATTCAGATGAGCAGAGAAGGCTGAGAGACTGGAGTCAAGGGTAAACCCAGTGTGCAACTGGATTCCATTTGTCCTGCTTAAACTCAACAACATGAGTCTTCCCCATCCTCTTCTATGCTCCATCAGTGAGACTTGCCTAAGTTTATCACTGATTCTTCTTCCAACAACGTTCTTCTTCCCTAGTCATCATTCTCCTTTTTCCTGGCTTGTGAATACAAATCCTTTGCTTAGTTTTTATTTAATCTTTTGGTAGAGCCAACTAAGCCTACCTGAACTGAACCTATATATTCGGCCACACTGCAAAAGACTGACAGAATCATATGCTGCTTAAGCAGTATTTGGAATCTCCCATGACTCAGCATCTTCATCTTTCAAGTGAGGTTCATTGTGCTTCTCCCATAGGGCTGCTTCATAGATGACGTGGGTGATCTGATCACTGGGCATAATAAAGCTTCAGTAAACATTGTTGCCTATGGAGTTTTTTCACACTGGTGAAAAGGCTGGTGAGGTCTGCTGGTCTCTTCTCAGCAGAGATGAATCTCTCTCCTGTCTTCCTTACAGAGATGCACATCTTTAAAGGGGGGTCAACTGGCCATCAGCATTATTTTTTTCCAAACATCTCTATCACAAAACTCCTCAGTTGGATCAACCACGTAGTTTCCTTTCCTGGTCTACCTCATGTTTTCAAAATTCCCATTTGTTAATTCCTTGCAAGAGCACAGACTTAGCCTTCTCCAGTATGGAATTGAAACTTTTGACGTTTCTGGAAAAAAATACAGAAGTTGAATTCCTGAGCAGTTTTGGTGAGGCTGATTCATGGTAAGGAGATCAGTTCTCTCATACACTGGTTCTTTTAATGAATTTACCAACAGATCTTGGCAGCCTTAGTCTTTGACAAAATGATGGCCTGTATGGTGTGATGGGAGATGTAGTGCTGAACAACACATGGGCATTAATTCTCCCACTTTTGTGTATTCCCGTTTTAAACAAATTAAAAATTATTGCAACAGAAGGATCTGATTTTTAAAAATCTTTAGAAGGTGACTTACTACTTTCCTGGCACCTAATGAAATTGCCGAAGAAGTGGGTAATCACGACTGTAATAATTACTGCTTGTTCCAGGCTATCCCCTGTTCTTCGTGAACCCTGCACCATGCATTTGCTATCCCCATCGTTCTCATTTTGCAGAGCAAGAGATTGAAATCTCAAAGGGTTCAAGTTTCTTGCTTAAGACCATGAAGTTTTTAAATATGGATTTTTAATATTTGCAGGTGAGTATGTGCTTAGAGGAAAAATCAGAAAGTATACTTAAAATTTAAATGATGTAGAATTACAGTATCACTTTGTTCTTACTAATCATTATAATCAAACTATGAGAATCATCACTTTGGAAATTTAGCTGTATTTCTGCTTCTTATAATGTGGTATTTCAATTTTTCCTCCCTATATTCTCTTACCTATTTCTTTGCCCACTAGCTTATTCAATAAACATTTATCATGTTTCTTGCAAATAACATATGTCTCAGATAAATAAAAAGCACTTAGTCTGTTAGTAAATCTATTGTCAAATTATGGGTGGCCTCCTATGAGAATTAGTATATAACACGTTCTTTATTAAATGTGCTTTTTTAAAATTCTAGTTTTCAGTGATCCTGACAAGAAAATCTAAGAACAGGCAAAAACTGTCCTAGCATTCTACTTGAATTTTGGGGGAGTAGAAAAGCATTTTTTTTGTTGTTTTCTTTACTATGGCCACCGCTTTACCCATATTTGTCCATAATTTACTGTAGAAGAAAAAGAGTTTAATAAGAAAACTTAAATTTAAGACCAGTGTAAAACAAATTGTGGTTGTTATCATTTCAAGTGCTACTTACTTCTTGTGCTTATGTTTTAAAATTTGTAAGGAAGATTAGATTGTTTAAATTTCAAGATCACAGAATCCTCAACTTCCAAAGAAGCTGTTTTAGTTAGGTCCCTATCTCTGTGATAAAAGATTGACCAAAAGTTACCTGGGGAGGAACAAGTTCATTTCTTATTACCACTCTCCCATCACAGTGCATCACTACAGGAACTCAGGGTAGGGCAGGAACCTGGAGGCAGGAGCTGATGTAGAGACCACCTAGCAATGTGCTTACTGGCCTGCTCTCTCCATGGCTTGCTCAGCCTGTTTTCTTATACAACACATAATCACCTTTCTAGAGTTGACATCACCCATAATTGACAAGGCTCTCTTATATTAATCTTCAATCTAGAAAATGACCCACAAGCTTTCCCACTAGCCATTCAAAGGAGGGGGCATTTTCTCAATTACAATTTCTTCTTCTGAAATTTCTCTAGTTTGTTCCATGTTAGTATAAAACCAGCCAGCACAGACACCTGTGTGTGCCTGTATACATGTGAGAACCCCACATGTACCCATGGTTAAAGCACACAGCTAACAGAGACTCATAGACCACTCTTCCATTTTCCTTTCTGAAGATGGGTAAATTCAGAATATACTTTTCCATCATTAGTAAAAGGGGTCCTGAATTTGAGAGTAAGGCAGGAGAAGTTGAGGGGGAAAAGGAAGGGTAGAAATGATGTAAATATAGTACTTATATAAAAAAAATCTAAAAAAAAATAATAAAGTTAAACTTACAACAACCCACAAGCAATGTGGGTTGGACAAAAAATAAGTTTAAATTTAAAACAACCCACAAGCAAGGTGCAGATGGACAGAACCAACTTTAACAACTTGTAGTTTGGTGGAAAGCATTGAATGCATTTCAGACCATTGGAAATATTCCCTTTGTCATGCAGCAGAGCCGCATGGCAAGGAAGGGAGGCATTGCTCTGTGTGATATGAGAGTTGCTCTTCAGGCCAAGGATGCTAATCTGCTGAAATCCCAGTGTCTCTGAGAAAGAACAATGGGCTGTCCTGTGGTGATATATTTGATATTTAATAAAATCAGCCTGGACTACCAAAGAACAGGACCACCCGCAGTCAAGCCATGAAGGTCAGAGAGTGTTAACTCATGCCTTTAATCCCAAACAGACTGGTGACCTATGCCTTTAATCCCATCACTCAGGAGACAGAGATCTTTCTGTGTTTCTGTGAGTTCAAGCTCTCACAACCAAACAGTAGTAGCTCACACCTTTAATACTAAAACTAGGATAATATTGCAGACTTGAACCCGGAAGTGAAACAAGTGGGCGGAGAAGATATTTAAGGTAGGCATAGGCAGACATTGAGAGATTCTGTAGGCGTCACCAGCAAGGCTGAAGACTCTTGAAGACTGCCTTTACCCTAGTTGGCCTGAGAAGTTGGCTGGGTGAGATTTGACTGTGGTCTGTTTCCTCTTTCTGATATTCAGCTTTTCCCCAGTATCTGGCTTTGGCTTTTCATTAACTACTAGCTAGAATTCATGCCATACTGTCCATGTAAAGCTCCAGAACTAGCAAGGCTTTTCTTTCTCTCTTCCCCTTGGCTCATATTAGTGGAGGCAGGTGTAGTCAGTGATTTGGGCATCTGCAAAATGTAAACTTCTGAATTTCCACAGGAGACCCAGGAGAGAACAGTTTGGTTCTTTATCCGAGTGTCATTGGCTCCCAGCCCAGTGTATTAGTGTCTCACATGTGCAGAGCATTTTAAAGACTTTTTTTCCCTCAAGGTTTTTAGGACAGGAAAGACGGAGTGCCTCTTAGTGTTAAAAGATATCTTTAAGTTTCTCATTTCCTGTCTCTGGAGCATTCACCTTCAATATTTCTTTCCTATCAACACGTTTCTAAACAGTTCTCCAATGGCATTCCATTTGAAATGGAATTGATTTTGTCTTGAGGTAGCCAACATTAGGAGCTAAGTGCACATTTCCTGCTTAATCATTTCAATTTCATTTCCTTAAAAAAATAATGAATGCACTGGGTATTTAACTTATTTGGTAAGGAAGAAAAAAAAAGAAATGCAGGCTCTTTGGCTCGGAGCCTGAAAAAACGCAATAAGAGCTTAAGAGGTAGCTGTTTGGGAAACAGTTAAGTATGTATGTAGAAAGAAAAACAATGCAGAATTCTCAAAATTTCATGAGACAAAAATTTTAGGATTTCTGGGGATTAATCTCAAAAGATACTCATCCAGGCACATCTGAGGGTTAATGGCCACCACACAATTGCCATGTGGTCATCTTCATATATAATAGTTTATAGTTGTAAGGTCAAAGAGCTTAGCATGTATCAGAATAGCTTTCCCCAAGCCTGCTCACAAAGATACAAGAAACAATTTATTTATTTAGTGATTTGGTGTGTGTGTGTGTGTGTGTGTGTAAGGCAATCAGTTCTTTAGAACTTAGATTGTCAGCTCCCACAGGTGTCTTACCTCTCATCTCGAGGGCCCACAAATAGCACACACACTTTTATTATATGAATTCAGAGTCTGTTGGTTTTAAAGTTTACTTGTTTTACTACAGAAATCAATAGGCATCATAAAAAACAAATTCAGAATTCTATTCTATGGGGTATTTGGTTTATAGACAGTCTGATTTGTCTAACTCCTGAATCTCAGCTCCGATTAAAGTCAACAGACTTTAATTTGTCTGTGATACTTTGAGACTAGACCACAGAGTCTCAGCTGCTCAGGCTCTAGTTACAGCTTCAGCAGAGTAAATGACATTCATCAACTTCATCCCCAGGACTGTTTCATCAAAACAGCCTCCTCAACAACAAAAACAGCTGACTCCAGAAATGGCTGGAGATCTCACTACTCTGTTCTCTAAAGAAGATAAACACTAGGCCAATATGCATTATGTAAATGTAATATAATTTAAAACTGCAATGAATCAAAGAGATACCACGTCTCAGAAGAATCAGTGAAATAAGTGCTTGATAGCATGTGGGGTAACACTTTCTCTGGCTGTTGGTGGGAATGTAAAATGATGTAGTCTTTGTGAAAAGCAATAGAATTTCCATAAGCTACTTAAAAAACAAACAAAAAAATTTACCAAATGATCCATCATTTTTACTGTGGGTATATACCCAGAATAATTAAAATGGAAATTTTTATTAGGGGTGCTTTAATTCTGTATTTATAGCAGTGTTTATATAGTTAAAATGTGAAAGTGATCCAAGTGTCCACTGATGGAGGTCTCAATAACAAACACAATGCATTCGTTCCATGGGCTATTATTCAGTCTTTAAAAGGAAGAGGGTTCTGACATTTGCTACAACATGCTTGACTATGGAGGAAATTATGTTAAGTGTAATAAGCCCAGGTTCTAGCTATACACATTCTGTGTGGGGTACTTGAAGTAGTCAAAAGCACAGGAATAGAGAGTAGAATGGGCTGGTGGCAGAAGGAGTTATTGTTCAATAGGTATAGAGAGTCAGTTTTATGACTTGAAAAGAGTTCTGGAGATAATAACCATGATGTAGCAAAATAATATATCATATTTACCACCACCGAAGTGTGCAGGTGCAGTGGCTAAGAGGGTAAATTTTGTTGTATGCATTAGATAGCAATACAACTGGAAAGAATGTAGCCTTTAATGTCATCGACTCCTTTGCAACTCTGACACACAAATACAATCTCCTGAATGTGTATCAGTCACCATAACAAGCTCTCTTGTTACTTGCTGACTTTGGATCACCAGCCCCCCAAATTGATTAAACACCGTATTAATTATGAAAGCTTGGCCTTTAGCTTAGGCTTTCCCCCACATATTTCTTATAACTTAAGTTTACCTGCTTCTATGTTTTTCCATATGACTTTTTAACCTTCCCTTAATATGACAAGTCTGACTTCCTCTGAGTCTGCTGTTGAAATTGGTGTGCCTAGATTCCTCCTCCTCTTCCTCTCTCTCCCTGGACATCCCACCTATCCTCTCCTGCCTAGCTGCTGGCTATTCCACTCTTTATTAAACCAATCAGAAGGCACCTTAGCAAAGACACATCTTTATAGTGTACAAATATTCTGCAACAAGTCACTTAATACAACTCATACTACTATGGGGTAATATAGTCACAGCCTAGTAGTAGAAACAAAAATTTCTTATGTTACTCTGAAAATATGATTCAACTGTTTTCCATGTGTGGACTCACTTAGCTGTTATAATTTGTTTATCAATGAACTAGAAACAGACACTTAATGAAAGACGAAATGTCCCACACACATTTATGCAGCTCAAGAGTGGGAGAACCAGAGAGTGAATTCAAGTTTTCTGGTTGTATGTATACAGTATTCCATATTCATCCTAAATCAACACTGGATAAGGTCAAAATAAGGCAAGATGCTCACAAGCATCACCAGGAGTCACTGTCCCATCTGACACATGTACATTAATAATTAACTTAGAGAGAAGCATTCCCTCATGGATGCGGTCCTGTAATTATAAAGCTATTTTTCTAGTTGAAGGTTGCTCGATTCTAGTGTCACAATACATGGTGTGTTGTAAGTGACTATGAACTGTTTTCTAACTAAATTGTTTCCTTGAAAAAGTACAACGTATGAGAGATCAATACCAATTTAAAGCCATTTTCTTTCTTTCCATTTGGTGTGCAGGGGGTGGGTGCAGGTGTTTGTGCACCTGTGTTCATGAGTGTGCCCGTCAGACATTGCCACAGAGCATCTTCAATTGCTCTCCACAATTCCCTGTCCGTGTGTCTTTCTCTATAGTACATGGGCACATATTTGTATGTGTGACAGTGCACATATATGTATGTGCAGATGTGTGTGCTGACCAGAGGACAACCTGAGGTTTCTCTCCTCAGGAGCTATCTATCTTGGTTTTTTTTGAGACAGGGTCTCTCATTTAACTTGGAAGCAAAGATTAAGCAGCCGGAGTCTGTGGGTCTCTGTTTCCCCAACCTCTAGGATTACAGGAGTGGGCCATTACTTTTCATGTAGGCATTGGGGATTCAAACTCAAGTCGTGTATGTTTGTGCAACACATACTTTATTGACTAAACCATCTCTCTTATATTGCTTTCTAGCTTTCTTGAAGTTGGCAAGTAAGGCGGTTATATTGATGACATAGATGTCCCTGGGATAGTAGCAAATACTCAAATCATCATTGAAATGCATAGAGGCAGGAATAAAATAATATACAGTACTTTGGTTCATATTTGTCCCCATCTCAGTTACAGGAATTTATTGAAAAACTTTTTAATTCAATCTGTGTGTGTACCTTCTTTTATTCTAATCTTTGATGAAGGACTAGAATATGATTTTTACTATTTTGGAGAATTTTCAAACATACAGAAAAACTAAAAGAAAGACTATTATGAGAAACACCCAGATACCCACCTAGAGTCAATATTTCACCAGTTTTACTTCATCTGCATTTGTGTACTAATACATATTTTGTTTTCTGTATCTTTGGAAAACACATTGTAGCTATCCAGTCAGCTTTCTCCTGATGCTGGTCATTCATCTGTGGGATCTATCTAGATCCCTTCCTGCTCTTCTTTTACATCTCTTTAGGGAGCTGCTGGGTGCTGCTGCATTTCCCAGACCTCTGGTTCTCTGGCTCTCCCTCTCTCTCTCTCTCTCTTTCCCTGCATGCATACCTGTGGTGGTATATGTTGTTTCTGTTTATTTTTAAATTCTGAATTATATAAACTTAAAATTATTTAGTATGTTTTTTTAAAGTAAGGATGTGCTTTTAGAAATCCTAACATACTGACAACTTAATAAAATTAATGATGCCACTCTAGTGTTCTCTATTGCCCCGTCCATCACAGCCTCTACATACTTGTTTCCCAAAAGACTTCTTATAGTGATTCTTCTAAATAAACACAAAGTTCCCTCATTGCTTGTGATTATTGTGTCTCCAGTCTGTCTTAGCTTCTATCAGATCCATGATACTGACTTGTTCATATGACCAGACCAGTCTTTTGCTTTTGTTTTTTCTACAGTGTTCTTGATTTTTATTTCTTCTTTTTCTTAGAGTTTTGAATTTCTTTCTAAACTGTACATTATTCATAATGTGAATTTTGGATATAAAAAAATCTCTTAATTAAATTCTAATGTTTAATACATTTTGTTCATTTCATAGAACATGACACCATTCTTGGTATCATGTTGGCTTGTTCACCTCCAGCGGCAATGCCTTTGGTCACTTAGATAAGGCCTCGGCCACTAGATCATCTTAATTATTAGATTTTTGTTCTTGTCATCCATCTTTGCATCCTTGACATTCTTCCTTGTATAACTGCTATTGGAAAGTCAGTGTTATGTTTCTATTATATTTTAAATTTACGTGTAGTTTAATGGTTTTTCTTACGTCTATAGTGACGGAGGGAACTGTGTATACTCTGCCAGTACTCATGCATTGACTGGCCTACTGTTAACATTACAGCATCGTGAGCTCTTGCTCACCTGTCCTAACTGCCCCCACCTTCTCCTAATCTTTCTCACTGTTGGTTTTTGCATCCAGGAAGAAAACATTGAGATGGGAATGCACTGCAATTGAGGCCACTTACTTTCAAGTCCAGCACATCAGCTGGCCCAGAAATGTTTCCCTTGCTGTGTTGTTTCACTCCTAGATTTGTGTCACTCCATAGCATCCATCACCAGCTAGAATTCAAATTTTGATCCCTAGCTATTGATCTCTCCTCCCATCCAGTTTTCTCCTCAAGCTGAGCCCTTTCTGCCTCCCTGGCTATGCCTTCCTCAAGAACTCCAATCTTATTCCTGTTATTCAAGAACTCTTTCTCACTAACTCTCAGGTAGACTTCTTCAGAAATCAGCTTTCCTATTTCCAGGTTTCCTCTATGAGTCACTCTCTCATGCTCCTTTTAGGAAGCACATTCTGATCTGCAGATTTCCGCATGTTAATCTGTTTAAAGTCTTTCAGTCGCTCCCCAGGACTTGCAGGTTGCAACCTCTGCAGTCTCCATCTTGATGCTTTATCATCTTATACCCTGTCTGTCAGCCTCATGTCTGGTCCACATCAGTCTGACCTCATGTCTCTACAGCTATAGCCTTGATGTTTGTCTTTTCTGGAATCTCCCTCTAAGCCATATTCTCCTGATGCCATCTGATTTCATGCCTCAAGACTCAGCTAAAGAAATGTCTTTATGTGACTCCCTTCTTGACTCTTTGACAAAGCAGACTTGCACCCTAGCACCAAGCATACTGTTTACAAAGAAAGTGACATGTCCCTCTACCTCTCTTAAGGAACTCAGCCAGTTCACCTGTAATCTTCTAGAGGCTCTCCTTCATTTGTTCACTTCTCTAAATTATTCTCCATCCTCTTGGTACAGTCAGAAGTTTCTGGCCCACCAGCATCTCCTAAATACTCAGAAGCCACTTTTCAAATAATTGACTCAGAGGCTTCATTGTAAAGGCTAAGCCAGTAGCCCAAGCATTTTACTAACTAACTCTTACACTTAAATTAAACCAGAATTTGTATTGATGTTTAGCCACATGGCATGGTAACCTTTTCTCAGTCCAGCATTCTCATCCTGCCTCCTCTGTGTCTAGCTGGTAACGATCTTTGCCTTTCCTTTCTCCAGAATTCTTCTAGTCTGGTCACCCCCACCTCTACTTCCTGCCTGGCTACTGCCCATCAATGTTTTGTTAAACTAGTATGAGTGACAAATCTTTACAGTATACAAGAGCATTATCCCACAACATTCTTAGTCCCTCTTTGAAAAAAAATTCCTTTGCTGCTTAGATTTGTCAGGACAGTGTTTTCATAAATATATCAGATACCAAGATATATAAAAAGTAAAAGACTCAGAATTTGATGCATAGGTTCCTATATTTGCATTGGGTTGAATGAGGGGGGTATACAAAAAAAATTAGTAAAATCACAGCTAGATCAAGTTTGAGAATGTTATTGCTAGGAGTTAAGGACCAGTTTTGAATCAGAAAGTGAGTTATAACAACCAGAGGAAGTCCACAGTGGCCCTTTGTTCCATGCTGTCTGTAGAGCTGTGAAGGTCAAGGGGAACTTTAGCTGTATTTGCTTTATGCCCACCCCGTGAACCATAAAGCAAGCCTAATAATGCTGCATCACATCAGAAGGAAGACTGGGAACTGGCCAAGAATGGCTCCATCGTCATGACTATTATTTCTCCTAAATGAACCACCCTATGGTTTTCTGATTCCTTTATAAAATAGAATCATGATAAACAGGGACCTAAGAAGAAGAGAAAAATCATCAGTGAATTTCACCGTGGTCAATTCAGAAGAAGGCAAAGACAATTGTGTGCATCTGAATAGAAGGACGGTTTTTCAAAGAAAAATTTGTATGAAAAATATAATGATAATGACAAGGTGATATAAGGAAAAATATAACACACAATTTAAAAAAAATAAACCATGATTTCTAGTTTCCTTATGTGCTCAGTATGTGGTGGATACTCCTCCTCCTAAGTGCTAGTTCCTTCTCAGTCAACCTCCAACCTTCAGCATGAGCTGTAAGGCCTCTGTTCACATGTTCACCTGCATCTCATTTTCTTACCACTGACTGTCTTGTTCTGCTTTTTGGGTTTTTTTTTTGGTCATGAACTTGGCAGGTATGTCCCCACCCTCCTAGAATGGTCTGGTGATCTGTGTGCTTCCTTGCCCATTTCTATTACCCTCTAAATTTAGGACATCCTGATCCCTTCTTCCCTCTAATCTCCCACCCCTATCAGCTTCTCTCTGGCAAAATTGTCCTTTGATGTACTGGCCAGAATCTGCAATGTTATATTCCTGGTGATAGTTATTCTGTTTAGAAGTTTCATTAATGCAGGAGCCATGTCTGTCTGTCTTGTTTACTGTTCACAGTAGGGATTCAATAGAGATGTTTTATTCACTAGAGTCCGCAAGGAAGAGGGAAACGATGGACCAGCATGCTCATCTTTTTAAGAGCTTGCTGTTTATCCCTTATTGCCTCCCCAACAGCATCACATCATCATTGATAAGAGTCTCAGCTTTGACCTGAGCACATGCCTGTTCAGGGTAGGTCTACTTTCCCAGACTCATTGAATGATAGTAATTAAGTAGGTTGTGGCTACGGGGCTGTAAACAGAAGTATTCTTTTATGCTAATGAGCAAAAGTGTTTGAAAGAAGAGAACTGTGGCCTAGTCTTTGACTTTTCATTCTTTCTATAAGTGTAAGGGTTAGAATTCAAGCAGCCAAGGTCACATAAAACAACCAACAAAGTACAAAATGGAGAACCTTAGATTTTGATGATTTTGTGGAGCAATGCTGGTGTACTAGTTGGACCCTATCTTGATGCTTTTCGCAGCTAATCTGAACCCTAGGAAACAACAGAGATAGCTGTCCTGTGCTGTGTCCTAAAGGAGGGATCTAAGCTGCAGTTTAGCACAGGCTGCTCCAACAGAGAGAACACATTGTGAAATGTTGGTCAGGGGGGTAGGATTATCTAAGCTGGACCTTTAAGACATTGGCATTCCTGGGAAATAAGACCATTAACAAATGAATTCAGTGATGAAATACCACAGTGCATTTAGTTGAAGATTAAAACCTGAGAATCCTCAATACATAGAAACCAGACAGAAAGAAAACGTAAAAGCCTGGAAAGCCTGAAACTATGAGAGACTTATCTTATTCCAACATCATTAATTCTTCTCTCCTTAACTCTAAGTTTTTAGACATAATTTTTAAATACATTAGTTTGGTTTCTCTGAAGGAACAGAACCAATAACATTTTATAAAAATGAATTTATTAAATCATCTTATGTAATACAGTCATATTAGGAATAGCAGCTCTGTTACAGATGAGCTCGAGAACATGATAGTTGCTCTGTCCTTGAGGCTGGGTACCTCAGCAAAGTAGTCCAGCAAGGACTGTCCCTTCTCTTAGCAAAGAAACCAAGTGTCCCTAGTTGCTTAGTCCAGCAAGCTGGGTGCCTCGGGAGTCACAGTCTGGTGCTAAACACATGAGGTTTCCTGGAGAGTCACTGGTCCACAGTCCACATTGGAAGCCTAGAAACACTGGTCTGAATGTTAGTGAAGACATCAGCAGCAACACTAACAGAGCAAATTAACTCACTGGCAAGAAGGGAGGCCAAGGGAGCAAAAGCAATGATCTCTTGATTTTTTTTCTCTCAACTTTTATACCTATTCTGCTGACAGAAGGTGTCATCTATATCTGGTGTGAGTCTTCCCACGTCAATTAAGGCAATAAAGACAATTTCTCTAGAGAGGCTCTCTACTTAGGTGATTCTAAGTTGTAGAAAGATGATATTTAAACTAACCATTATAATAAATGTTTCTGTGTGTTCCTCTTTTGGTAAATGATAAAATTATACTTCTCTTTACCCTTGTGAGAACCATATGTCATGTGATATGCTTGGGTCAATAAGAAAGATTTTTGGAAACTGTGAATTTTAGTATGGCCTCCCTACTTTTTCTATATGCCATGATGACTAGCCATGTTCTTGATATGAGTTCTTCATTTCTGTGTGAATATAACACAGACCTGAGAGCCCTAACCAGTTAGAGATGATAGCCAAGTAACCATAGAGGATCCTCTGAGATTTGGGGGTTTTTGTTACTGCAGCATAATCTAGTTTATTCTGAATGATGGTGCCCAGATTCATTTAGAACAGCAATGCACTCAGAAGAGAGAACATTTTCCAGGTTCTTTGTAGCAAGGCATTGTCAGGCAAACTTAAGCAGTCAATTCTAGTGGACATATTATGTGTAGCAGGGGAAGGTTATGCATGAAATGTAATTGCTATTCCTCCTTTTTGTTATCTGGCATTCAGATTATAATGGTATTGAAAGAGATACCCTTTCCACAAGGTAGTACAATTCCCTTGGAAATGTAACCTACTACACAACCAGTAACCATACTATTGAACATTTATCCCAGAGAAATAGACACTTAGATTCACAAGAACACTACCAACAAATGTTCAAAGTAGTTTTATTCATAATTAAAAACTGCAAACATCCTAGAAGTCCTTGATTAAACAAACAATATTACATCTCCCATGTAACATGACTCTATGGTAAGAAGAATCAAGATCTTCATAGGTGACACACATAACAATATGGATAAAGATCCCATAGATTTGCAGTGACTGACAAAATCCAAAATGTTGGGTAGTGTATAATTCAGTTTCTGTAAGTCAAGTGTTAATCTAATTAATCTTTATGAACAAAAATAGTTTGGGAATTAAACTATTAGGGTAAGAATGTGAAAGATTAGAGGACCAGGAGTACCTGCCAGTTGCTTCTTACATCTTTCTGATCCTTGGTCCAAAAGGGCTGAGATCCTTTCTCAGCAACCCCCTTACCACTTTTTGTCTCTTTTCTCTCCACACCTCTATGGTCAGCTAGTGCCTTGATCTGCCCTGTGACTCCAAGCAAGTTTTTTTGTTAGAAAATAATCAAAATATCACACAACATTCCCTCCTTTTTGTCTAAATAAAAAGCAAAGGTTTTACCTAACATTGTAAAACTATATACAATAAAGACAATAACTATATATAAATATATACACCAATAATTAATTACATTAACAATGTTTAGTCCACTTGCATTTGACAAGTTTAGATAAAATACTCCATTATTTATCCTATCTTGGTGAGTCCAAAGGGTTGTACCTAATTCACTTTCTATCCTTACTTGTATTACCAACTCCAAATTATGTTTTATATCTCTCAACCTTATGCATTTTGCTCCTCTCTTGTCAGTTTCTTTTCTGAATTTGATAATAATGGAAACTATAATTATATCTAGTCTTCAGTTTCCATCAGAAACCTGAGAAGGATATATTACCTAGGTAAACAGAAATTTCAGAGCAAACAATTTCCCAAACTAAGAAATGACAGAAATAGCTGACTTTCTGGGCAATCACCCAAGGTTCCTCTCTATTGTTGGGACATCCATCTTTAGCCTACAGGTCTAGAATATCTGACAGACTTTTCTGTGAAGCAGGATTTTTTTGAAGGACTGTCCTGCCTTGTTTTGGCAAAATTCGGAAGTCACTTTTCTTTGTGTCCTGTTCATTCAATTTGGACTGTATACTGTCAGAAGTTGATGCCAGGGCAGCTTCTTGCCCAGTGACTAACTTTTGCCACAAAGAAAATAAACTTCACATAGACTTTCTTTGATGCTTATAATCTCCTCTAATATAGATTGCTGCTAACAGGAACAGACATGTCTTATTGTCATAAAAAAGAACCTTATGTTAGTAAAACATCTTAAATGCCATATTCTGTAGATCTCTTAAGTGTTTGAAGAGTACTTGTCTATCTAAAATATATCTCTGTTTGACCTTGAAAGCATATCTAACTTGACTACAAGTTTGATTGTAATAAGTGATTAACAACTAACCTAAATTTCTTTATTCTCCTAAATAGTTTGTAATAATAAATTTCAAGGAGTAGAAATTTACATTAGATTATTAAATGAGCTGTATAGGTACAATACCTTGAACAAAAATAGAAATGTATATATGGTATGTTCTGTCCAAAATAACCTTAAATGTGTAGTAGTATACAAAAATATCTTAGACAAGAGCAGAAACATATATACAGTATAACAAAATAATGTCAAACTTGTATCAATATACAAAAATACATTTCTAAATATTTAAGACTACTAGTTGCTTTTTTGGTTTAAATATAGATTCAATAATCTACCCTTTTATACTATCATTTCTATATCCCTCCTTTTTTTTCAGAACAAGATCCCTAAATATAATATCCTTTGTTCAAATTTTTACCTAAACCCATTACCAATAACAACTTGTAACTAACCCCCCCTAACAATAACAAATATTCATAACCCACTGAACAACAAAAAAACCACCCACCTCACTTTCTGAGAATGTGGGCATCTTGTTCTGAAAATTAATTTCTGTTGTCTCGGGGCAAGAGTGTCTTTATGGAATACTGAAAAAAGTGGGATAATTGACAAGTCTTGGGAGTGATAGCTGTATCATTTATTGTCCAGTCTCTGTATAATGGGAAAGTTCAGGGTTTATCTCAAGTCATAGGTAGAGCGTCTGTGAGGCTGGACAGTCTCAGCTGGCCACCTTCACATTATTCTAAGCAGTTTATAGTCCAAAGCTGATCTTTAGGTAATGTTTGACATTATCACAGTCTCAGAGAAATTAGCATTATGGTACTCCATCCTCCATTTTGAGACTTTAAAAGTTACTCTTAGGCATGGTCATAGTTCACTGCAGAAAATTTAAACATTTTAAATATCATAAAAAGCAGATCTTGAAGATAAAGGAAAACAATTTGTTATGTACATCTAGAGTAGAAAAACTTAATTTCTAGTTACCTGACAGAGACTCAAACCCTAAATCATGTACAGGAAACTAGATAAGGACTTTTTCTAGAATTAGTTAGTACTCTATATAACCATTAATACCATGACAAAAGTTTATATATATTAATCTTATATATTTTGAGATAATATGTATACTTAAAGTTTTAAAGAGTCAAAATAAAACCAAAGAATTATGAGATTAGTGACAATAGAATAGTTTCTGAGTTTTGTGCTTTTCTTCTGTCCTGTGGCAGATGGCTCTTTTGACATGAGACAGAGATTTTGGATTTTCCTTTTAGCAAGCATGCTTGGGTTTAGAGAAGAAGAGAGCCATGCTCCAACCCCCAAACCAGCTTTAATTTTTAATTGAACTAGGACCACAAAAAGACCATTTGCTTTATATATCTGTAGAGTACAGCAGAAAAAAAAAACATTTGGGAAGATATATGAAACTTTATCCTTTGGAAGATATGAAATACAAATAGGCCAATTTACTTTTTCTTGGGACATTTTCTCTGGATGATTAGTCCCTTTTATTCAAATGTCTCATTTGTCCAGTGGTCTTCAGATTCTTTATTTGAATGCCTTCATTCTCCTGGAAGACAAAACAAAACCTGCCCCAGCCCTAACTTTGGGAAATTTCTTTTTAGACAAGTTATATCTGATCAAATGAAAGGTATTTGTTAGTCTTATAAATTAGTTTTGATTGAATGGTCATGCTCTTAGATGAACTATTAACTCTTCTAATCAAGAAGTCTCTCTTATTTGAGTCTAATCTTTATAATATTTGCTTTATGGTTTCTCCTGAAATATTTGTTTTATCTTCTAAAGCTGTTTTATCATCCAGAGCAGTATAGTTTTCTACCATAGGCATTAAGTTCTTTAATTGCTCTGTGGAGGAATTTCTCCCGGAGAACACATGAACTAAATTTGACATGAGTGCCTCTGAGAGGCCCCCAAAGCATTTTCTGATGGCAAAGGATTACCTTGTCTGTCCCTAGTTGATCTACATTCATTTGTGCAGTGTCAGCCTTACAGTACCTTCTGCATACTCCAGAAGGCAGGGCTTTCTCTTTGAATTTTTATCTAGAAAAAACATTGTTTCTAGGAACGCCCTGCGTATAATCCCTTTGCTGATTATAACCTTGTTTACAATAATTAAAGCACCTCAAATTTTAGTTTTTCTTCAAGCCATTGGAAATCACTTCTATCCTAGCATCATTATGGTTATATGATTCAGTATTGATTATATCTCAAAGCCATTTCTCTATAGGTGCAGATCTTTCCTTAAAAGGCTAAATTATCCTTTTGCATTGTGAATTAGCATATTCAAAGCCCAAAGAGTCAATTATAATTTGTCTAGCTTCTGGATTCAATATCATTCTATTTACAGCTGAAGTCAATGTAAAAATTTAGAGACTGTTTCTTTTAGGCCAGGTATAACTTTAGTAAATGACTCCGTTGTCTATCTGATTTCTTTACTGCTGTCCTAAGCATTCAAAGCTGTTGCATGGCATAGAGCCACTGTGTGGTCATCATATATAGATTATCTTTGTAAATCAACATAATTGCCCTCTCCCCCAAAAAAAATGGTCTTGGAAATTTCCATACCTCTAGACCTACTTCATTGTTCAATTGTATTAGCCTCATCTTTCCACCAGGTCCTCCACTATAATTGAGGACTAGGTTCCAATATTGCTTCTAACCAAGTTTTTCCAATCTTGTGGGACAAGTCTGTTACTAGTTGACCACGAATTTAACATTTACCTCACAGAAAGGTAAATGCATGCTATATGAGACTATTGCTTCCTTCAATATTCTTAAATCTGACATTTCTACAGGAATCTAGTCAGTTCTTACATAACTTTGGAAGTACCTGTCATTTGGCAGTTATTCCTATAGGGAGACTAGATAAACTAAGGTTGTTTTTGTTTTTTTTTTTTTTTTCCTGATAACTTTGGGTTGCTCCTCTTTTGATTCTCCTGCCTCTGCCTCCTTCAGCAAATCCCACTGGTGTACACCACCACAACCAGCGGGTTGTTCCTCTCTAATTTTACGCTGTATTGGTGAGATTGGTTCTCTTTTAAATTCCTTTGTCTTTATCTGAATTAGTTTTTCTAAGGCTTGTAAGTATCAGTCAAAATTGCATTATTTTCTTAGTAATCTTTTCTAAGGCCCATATCTCAGCACTTATATCAACCAGCTTTTTAAGGAATAAAACAAGAATAATGAAACCAACAATATTTATAATTGATAGAAATGATTTCCAAAACTAAATCTCAGCTAAGTATGCCTGTCTGCCTGTCTGCTTTCTTTCCTTTCTTCTGTCCCTCCCTGTCTTTTCCCATCTTCTTCCTTCTCTTCCTACTCTGTGTTTTTCAGGTGAATTTAATGTTCCAGTCAACTTGAACTGAAATGAGATCTGCTATCAAATCAGTATCCAGAGTCTTTTACAAGGCCACAGGGATGATCTCAGCCCTGATTTCAGATTTCAAAAAAGGTAGCTAGCTATGCAGAGTACTGAGAAGGGGTGTTAGAATGAAAGGATTAGATTTCTTTAGGAAGACTCCAAAGGTGTATCGGCTTCAGTAGAGGGCTTATTTACTCAATCAGGATCTAGGTAGAACTAAAGAGGTTGGGATAGAAAGATGGGGCAAAAACAGGCAATTTAATGGATGAATATGTATGCCACTCATGTGTTGTTTCCCAAATATGAAGAATACCATACACATATCAGCAGTCTTGAAGGAGTTTACAAGCTTTTGCTTCATTTAAGAAGGTAAAGAGAATCCTAACAGTAGATAAAAAGCTAGTGTAAAGAACTGAGAAGTGACAACTATGAATAGACCCTCTCAGGATGATCTTGGAGAAGCATTTAGAAACTTTTGAAGAATTTTCATGAAGCCACATGATCACAGGGTCAGCATTAACCAGAAAGGGGAGAGAGGTAAGCTAGCAGAGAATGTGCAAAAAAATCAACTTGAAATGTAAGGGGCCCAGGTTATCCCTTGTCAACCCTTCCATCCTCCCAACAGAACATGGAGCACAATGGTTCTCAGACCTGCATGCACATGAGTACCACCCAGGAACTTTAAAATGAACTGCTACTTTCAACTCACACCTAGGGACTGGAGTGCAATTGATCATACCCAACATCCCCAGTTCCATTCATGCCCTGTCTCTCACTGCCTCATGAGGTAGACTGGCATACATAGCCTCTTGCTCCTACAAGTCCACCTGCCATGATCTCCTCAAACCTTTGTCCTTTGCAAGACCTCTCTTTGGGCAATATCCCTTATTTTATCCTGTGCACATGACTGATCCTTGATGTCTTATTTGGTATTTACATTGTCTTTATTTTCTATTCACCTTTCAATTTTATTTACTTCTGTCCATCATCAGAGCCTGAAACCCAACTGAGCAGCCCTCGTTCCTCAATGACTCTAATGGAGCAGCCTGATAACCAGAGTCTCATATCTACAGCTCTGTCCCAGGTTCATTCTTTGAATTGCTCCCAGGAGGACCAGCTTTTGGAATGCAAAAATGATCTTATCACTTTCTTCTCAGCTCTGGCCCCAGCTGAAAATATTTGAATGCTTTTTGCACTGCATTCATGTCAAGAGCTAAATCACAAACATGCCCTGCAGCTTCATCTGGCCAGGTATTGCATCTTCACCAATCACTCTCTATACATGCTGTCCTTCCTTTTGTTGATACTAAGAATTGAGCTCCTTCTCAGCACAAGGAAAGTCTTTGCATACATTCTTCTCTTCAAATGGAAATAGCCTCATGTTGCATACCTTCTCTACCTCTATTCTTAACTTTGAAATTCCAAACCAATTTTTATTTCTTTCAGAAGGGTTTTACTTACATCCTCAATAGGAACAACCTACATATAGTCATTTTCTAATTTGACTTTATGATGGTGTGTCAAAGTCTGTAATACCAAGGGCCAAACATTGCTGTATTAATCCACTCTAGAGCTCAACAGTGGTAATAATATTATCATTCACATTCTGCATATGAATAAACTAAAGCAAATCGTAAAGTAACTTGTCTTTGGGCTCAGGATTAACTGGCACATGCCTGCAGGTGTGTCTGCAAACAGCCATGTCGTCACACAGTGTTGCCTACCAAAGACACTGGTAGGGACAGGGAAGAAGGAGCCTTCACCCAGCCGCAAGCCAGTCACCCATCAAGGGTGGGCCTGAAGTCAAGGCCTGCCTTCACATTCCCCAAGTACCCACACCTGTGGCTTCTTCATGTTGAGTGCTAATGTGCCAGTGTAGACAGGCAAGCTGGAGAGGTGACAGAGTTAACTGGAGAGGGTGTCAGGAAAACAAGCTCATATTGTGGAGGGCTTGCAGAGCTCACTTTGCGGGGCTCAGAAAAGAGCGGACAGTAAGACCAGGCCTCCCCAGACTGAGCAGGCCTTTCTGGAAGGGGAAAGTCAACATTGCTCAGGGCAAATCTTGTGTGATACCTACTGTTTACAAAAGAGGTTGAGGGAGAGGCCAGGAAAGAACAAATTTCCCAGGGGAGGAAAGGCAGTGAGAACAAATAAGTTGGATGGAACCGGAGCATGTTTGAACAAGGAGAGTACCCAAGGACAGAGGCGGGGAATCGACAGGCTTTTGGCCAGCAGGAACCGTTGCCCTGTTCCTTTCAGACTCTTACATGGTGAATGTAGTCAAATGCCAGGGCAAGAAGTGCCAGAACTAAAGCATTTCCTGCAGGTTTTGGTGTTTGAAGGTTCTGCCCAGGTTCAGAGTACATATTTTTGAATCAGGAAGAGCTTTAACTGTTGCGAATAGAGGCTAGGTAGGTAAATCACTACACGCATGCGCTGTGAGATGGCTTTGTCTAGTCAGTGCAATTCATCTTCTGGAGTATTTGCTTTTAAAAAGTGATGCTGGTGGAGCAATGCAATGGACGAGGGTGTTAGTGACTAGATTAAAGAAAGAGAAAGGGCAGAGTATGCCACTCACAACTGCAATGGCAACAATCAGGAGGCAGACCCTGGGAACCAGTGTTGGAAGCAAGGTATGTAGTGATATCCCGTCTCAAGCAAAACAAACGGAAACAATGCACGAAGACACATAAAGCAAGAGAGAATGACTCCAAGTCCATAAGGTGAAAACTATATTATCAGTATCTCTTTTATTATGCTTTCTTTGTTGTTCTCTACAATCTTCCTTCAGTGAATATAATTTAATATGCAAAATCCAAAGATAGGTATGATTTGTTTGAGCCCTCTTTCTTAACTAACATTTTTAGTGTATGGGCTTCTCTGACGCCTGAGTCACTGTCCCCTGCTGTCTACCGTTTGTCCAACTGGTACTTCCCTATTATCTCTTTTCATCTCCAAATGGTTCCCTTTTGCTCCTTGTCATGCGCATGCGTGTGTGGATCTAGGCTCTGCATCTGACATACAGCATGCACTACCTCTACAACCCCCTTCATGTGCACTCAGATCCCAACTCAGGTCCTCATATTTAGACAGCAAGTACTATATCCACCGAGCCACCTCGCAGCCCCCAATTTTTGTCTTATGAGCCTGGCTTTTTTTTTTTATTAGCCTAATGAGTCTCCACTTGCAGCCATTTTCCTACAAATGAGATTGTTCATCTTTCCTGCGGCCCTGCTAAGTGCTCATTGAGTTTTCTCTCATGTTGCTCAGGTGTTTCCGACATACCTGCACTAGCTTCCCAGACACTCAACTGTCTCTTGGGCTGTGAACACCACAGTTTATCTCCAGGCTTCCTTCTTAATGGGCTGGTTTTTACCAGGATTTTGATTTAGTTTCTCTGAATGGGGGATTCTATATCAACTTGAGGAAGTTCTCCTGTTTCCTGACTCCTAGCCCCCTCTTGTCACTTAAGTTCATTTTTTTGAGTATTTGTCTGCATTTTCAACAACAAGTAAACAGTCCCAAAAACAAATAGCCACAAACTCAGTGGCTTAGAATGGCATTCATGAATTATCACCAGGTGTCTCTGGGCTGGGAATGCAGGTGCAATTTGACTGGATCCCCAGTTAAAATCAGGCTGTGGATGGAGATTGTAGTTCATTTGATGGTGAGTTTGCTTCCATGTTGTCTGGGTTTTCCCAGAATTCTGTTGTTTTAGTTGTGGGACTGATCCCATTTTTCTCTTTTTGATAGTTGGAGGTATCCTGGCCTTCCTGAAACAGCTTTCGGGTCCTGGCCACACAGCCCTTACATAATAGAGCAGCCAGCTTATTCACAGTTAGTCTTCTTGAGGCTCATCTGCTAAGTCCAGGCCCATCAAGATAACCTCTTTTGTATGAGCTCAAGATCAACCAAAGGCAAGAGGTTTATGGTCTACCTATGCAAAGTCCCTTCATGTTTACAGTCCATTATGGGAACAACTGCCCCCATGCTCCTGGGTCCTGCCCAAACTCAATGGGAAGAGATCAAGAGTGAGTACATGGGATACATCAGTCTTCAGAGGTATCTGAGAAATTTTTCTAACACAAGGTTGCAGGATGTAAATTAATTGGATACATTAATATTTATTTAAAATACTTTCTAACCAGAGTGAAATTCTCAAGTATTTTTACAGCATATTTTGTATCAGTTTTGCACAGATTTCTATAGCAAGTTTCTTTTGCTATCAATATTTACTTCAAGTTTCCTAAGAATACTAGGGAAGTGTTTTTAGAATTATTTTTAATTATATACATATATGTGGGTATGTGTTGATTTGTGCACGTGAGTGCAGATGTCATAGAGGCCAAAGACTTTGGATTCACTGGAGCTGAAGTAACAGCCGGTTGTTAGCCTCCTGACAGGTTCTGGGAATTGAAACCTCAACTCTGGTCCTCTGAAAGAGCAGTAAGTTTGATTAACTACTAAACTATCTACCATCTTCCCAGACCAATGTTTGTTCGCTCTTTCAACAACAAAAAATCAAAACAAACAGACAAAATACTAAGACAAAAATTGCTAAAACAAAATTAAGCAAAAAATGTGCATATACATAAAATTACACAAACAAAACCCACATAATTTGTTTAATTTGTTTTGTGTAGGCCAACTATCCTGGGCATGGGGTCTGCCTTAAAAAAAAAATATATATATATATATTTGTATATATATATGTGTGTGTATACATAAACTTATATATGTTTATATGTGATGTTTATGTGTGTGTGTGGAGAGAGAGAGAGAGAGAGAGAGAGAGAGAGAGAGAGAGAGAGAGAGAATAGACAATGGCACCTTCTTAGAAAAGACTAATTTTCCCTTTGCCAGTGGGTATCAATTACAGACAGCTTCTTGGTTACATGTGCTTGCGACTCTGTATCCATTTGCCCTTCTCAGTGCTGGGGACTTCTGCATGTCTGTGTATGCTGCTAGTCTCTGTGAGTTCTTTTGTGCATCAGGCCAGTTGTGTCTGGAAGAGAGTTGCCTTGGACTCTATCTTATGGGACCCATTTGTATACAAACCACCACAGAGCCACTTACTACCTCTGGCTCTTACCTGGAGAGTGAGACCATAAAGTTGGGTGGGCAGGGAGGTGGGGAGGTTCTAGAAGGGGCTGTGGGAGGGAAAAAGCACAATCAAAATTTATTGTATTAAAAAATGAATAAAAATGAAAGATTTACTGCAGTAGTTTCCTCTGAGAACCTGGACTTCCTAGTCATGCTTGGTTCCCCCTTCCTTCCCTTTCTTCTTCCTTCTTCTTTCTTTGTAGAGTGAACCCAAGGCTTTGCACATGCTAGGCTACAACCCAGCCACTGAACCTTCTCGACAATATAAAAACCAATGAAAGAATGAGCCAGTCAATCAAGAAACCAACCAATCAGCCAAGCACAGCCTGCAAACAGCTTAAATGCTGAGGAGGATGAAATCATCCTCTTTGCTTTTAGTTTGGAAGGAATTCTATTTCAAACGGAACAAAGAAAAACCACCGTCAAAAGGCTGAAAACAGCAGAATAGCTGTTGGAGAGGAAGAGATAGGGGAAGGTGGTGTGCACAGAGGCAGGAAGGGAGAGGCAAGAGAAGATGGGATTGGAATTTCCAGGCTCTGGCTTGGTTTAACATGTCCTTTTAACCCATGGTGCCGTAAGAAGAGGAAATCTGGCTTGTCCTTCTTGGCACCAGTAATTTCCTACTTGGTGGCTATCATAGCATTCGCTGTGTAGCAAATGTTACTTGGAGCTCTTCATACGTCCTACCTCAGTCCTTACAGATACCCTGTGTACAATTCTTCTCCCCATTTTACAAGAGAGCACCTAGGAACAGGAAGGTTAAAAACTTGCTCAGGACTGTGCCACAAGAGGAAAGGTCTGGCTTTGCATTGTGTTCTCAGAGAACTTCACCTCCTCCTCTCAGCTGCACTGTTTTGCTGGGACGCTTTTAAAGCTCTTCTGAGGATGAGGCTCCCTGCCAGAGGCCTGCCATGTCTTTTCCTTTTCAGTTTGTTTCTTATTGAGTGAGGAATGCCCTCCATAAACTAACATAATATTTTGTTCTTGTTTGGAGGGGGCGCGAAGGCTTACTGGAGGTGGAGCCTTACCTGTCACCCAAGGACTCTGTCACCCAAGATTGAGGCAGCCCTCTCAGGGAAAGGTGAGAATTCTCAGAGTGTAGAAGAGTAGATATGAGGTCCAAAGGCTAGCCCAGGCAAATAAGGAGCCTTACTGGAGGTGGAGCCTTGCTGGAGGTGGGTTTTAGGGATTTGTAGCCTCATCCCACTTCCAATTTGTTCTCTCTGTCTTGTGTTTGTGGTCAGAGAAAAGATCACTCCACTTCCTGCTCAGGCTGTCTGCTATCATGCCTCCTCCTGAAACTGTAAGCCCTAACTAACTTATTATTATTTTTTAATTGCTTTTGGTCATGCTATTTTATCACAACAGAAAGAAGTCACTAATGTGCATGTGTCACTAATACACACAGAGACATATATTCTTAGAATGTAGGTTTCTTTGGATAGGACTGACATACTGGTCATAGAACTCAGAGTCCCATGTGTGTGAGGTATTTGCATTTTGCCACTATCAAGACACCAAGCTTGGATTAACTATATCTTGATTGTCTTTTAACTTGCAAATTTATTTTACTGTACTAGTATGATTTCTTACAAACTAGATGCATTTCAAAAAACAAAATGGCCAGCATGAAGCTAAAGATTAGGAACCACTAATTGAAGAAGAGGGAGGGAGAGAGAGAAGGGGGGAGGGGGAGGGGGAGAGAGAAAGAGAGAGAGAGAGAGAGAGAGAGAGAGAGAGAGAGAGAGAGAGAGAGAGAGAGAGAGAGAGAGAGAGAGAGAGAGAGAGAGAGAGAGAGAGAGAGAGAGAGAGAGAGAGAGAGAGAGAGAGAGAGAGAGAGAGAGAGAGAGAGAGAGAGAGAGAGAGAGAGAGAGAGAGATCATGATGACTGGTGATGGTCTGGAGGCCAAGGCCATACCAGAACTATCATGTGTTTGCCCTGACTTTGGCCCTGATTGTATTGCTCTTTGAAACCTATGTTTTTAGATGGAGCTTCCTTAGACCTGTTCCTAATGAGGTGACATTTCTCACTTGGCTTCTGTGATTAACCTTGTAGCTGCCTTTATCCTCTGCTTGTCCTGCTGTTCCATTGGCCTGTGCTTTTCAGTGCTGTGACTGCTGCATCAACCATTGTGTCTTCACTAATCTTAGGATTGATTAACTGCCTCACCAGGAAGCTTTATAATATTTTCTAATATCTCCGTAGTGTCTACTCAGTCTGAGCAATGCTCATATATTTTAGATTATTGGAGCATCTTCCCATGTTTGTTGTTATTTCCTTATAGATAATACAACACCCAGAACATGTCTATCAATCACTCATAGGAAAGAGGCTCTAGTGAAAGTGGCTAAAGCCCAAGACAAGGGTCTGAAGTGTGAGCTAATGAATAAATGTTTATGGATTTTAAGATGCCGGGGGTTTTGGACGGGAGCTTACTTAAGCAGCTTAAGGAAGACCTTTAGATACCAGTGCCTCAGGGTTGAGAGCAGTGGACTCTACTCTTGCCTGATGTCACATGGGGCCTCATTATGCAGCCTGACCTCTTGTTCCCTCTCATTATGGCAGGAAGAAAGCCATCAGCAGCTCTAAAGCTGCATCATCTCATTTTATTCATCCCTTTCCAGAGGACTCTGTCACCCAAGATTGAGGCAGCCCTCTCAGGGAAAGGTGAGAATTCTCAGAGTGTAGAAGAGTAGATGAGGTCCAAAGGCTAGCCCAGGCAAATAAGGAGCAGAGCTGAAGATCTAGTGGAGAAAAGGATATGAAGATCAGGGTGGACAAAAATCCCTGGCTGCTACAGTTCAGGGTAGCAGGGTGGGGTGTGTGTGTGTGTGTGTGTGTGTGTGTGTGTGTGTGTGTGTGTGTTCAAGTAGAACATCCAGTGAAGGCTCCTAAGTCTCTCTCTAGGTTTCAGCTTCACCTGTATGAGATGACTAACAGGTTCAGTATGTCTGAATGTGTACTGTGGAGCACAATTCAGCAGGATCACTGTGCCA
Source organism: Sigmodon hispidus (assembly GCA_004025045.1). NCBI lineage: Eukaryota > Metazoa > Chordata > Mammalia > Rodentia > Cricetidae > Sigmodon > Sigmodon hispidus. The sequence continues at coordinate 27,708 of PVIH01007571.1, forward strand.
CTGGTGACATCCAGGGATATGAAGATGCAAACTCACAAAGTGAGCATCAGTAGAAGAAGTGGTGCTTTTCTGTTTAGGCAAAGAAAGTCTCATCCTCATGAGAGAGAAAACTGAGAGAGCAACAGTGAGTTTGAGGAGGCCCAGCAGAAATCCCAAGTTAATACTTAAATATTACTGTGCAAGGTAGCCACTCTCTCTTGCCTTGATAGGTCACAGAGCACAGGAGAGACGTCAGAGTAGTTACAGAAGGGGTTCAACATGGTGGCAGGAGTACTTTTTACCCTGTGCAATCATCTACAAGAAGTGCCTACAAATTCTTTATTTCAGTACTGGGTTTTGCTACAATTAGCAACCAAGAGTTTGGAGGTAATTTAAGCAGGCAAGGGAGGTAAGGATTGAGAATGGGGAGAATGCATTTATAAAACACATTGCTAATCTGAATTTGTACAAAGACTTCTGGGATTTTCTTGTAGGACCACACCTCAAAAGCATCCATCTGGGTACAATCAAAATGACATGTTTGCTGACTGCTTGTACCCTAAGGGTGAGATGCTCCTCCTAAAAGCTCTAAAAGCTTTTCAGGCAAACTCCAGTCTAAAGGAAGACAATAGAATGTTTATAGTTTTCTCTCCACCCCTCTTATTTTCTTCTTTTGGCTGACAGTAATTCAGAGCTACTCTTTACATTGTTCAGGGCCTATGGTTGGTCACATAGTGAACTTTCCAAAGAAACAATATATCTTCTTAAAATTTTTAGTAGCCCAAATTTGGGATCTAGAAAGAATAAGAACGTATGATGAATGCATGCCTAAATCTTTAACTTGGTGCCTGTGGGATGAGGAAGGATGGGAGGGGGTGGAATTCAAATTCCTCTAGCCTGGAGGGACCATTTTGGGTTCATGCAAGACATTATTATAATGAGGTCAGCACTGGTCCTTATGCTATTAGCTGACCAGTGAGGACACAGAGAAAACAGAAGAAATTAATTAGTGTTGTAGAGGCTTTATATTCAGAAACTTGGGAAAACTAGGTCTGTGTTTTTTTAAAAAAAAAAAAAAAGAAAAAAAAAAGAACATTCTAGAAGGGACCTTATTAAATTGCAGAAGGCACAGCTATTTAAGACAGTGACATACATAGAAGCAGGAATGTGCAGAGAAGCTGAGAGGCAGCCAGGCCCTGAAGGAATTTCAGTGGAATTTCTTCACTGAGAGGCGTGGTTAATAAATAGAGCGGATTTCTCAGGGCAGAAACTGGAGCAGCTCTTACAAAGAGGATTTTTTTTTCTAGCCTCCTTCTTCTGTAGAGAAGGGAAAGATAGGAAGTTGAGGAGGAAGATGTTAAAACAAAGGAAAACAAGCCTAGCTGCTCCCCCAGCCTCCTCTGCTGCAGAGATGTCTCTTCCGGGACAGTTGGGATGTTTTGTCTCCTTTAATAATCAGAAACCCTCCTGGTGGCTTCCAGTGTTGATGGAAATTAATACTAGATGTCATTAAGAGCTTCTCCCGATGTCACACTTTTTCAAATTCCACTTGTTTTGTCTTGCTGCCAACATTTCCTCTATTTCCTATTGCACAGAAGGGCAGATGGGGGGCTAGAAACCCTTTTTTTTTTTTTACTATGCCGTCGCCCCTTTTTCTGCCTTTAATGCTGGGCTCAGCCTTACAGGCACAGATAGTTTTTGTTGTTGTTGTTACTGAAGACAAGGCTGCCCTTGGGGTTGCTATGTAGTCCAGGCTGCCTATACTTCTCCGGTGCTAGGGTTGATGGCATGCACCATCATACCTAGCTTTTGAATATAAATTTAGTGTAACAATGCCCATCAACCCAGGCTTTTAGACTGCTTCTGCTTTTCCTGATCAGGTTAGGATGGTTATTAGCTCATTGTGTGCATATGGCTCTATTCTAATAAAATGATGACCACAAAGGACTAAGGATTCCCACGTCTTTTGATGAACATATCTGCAATTTTATCAGTTTGCAGATGCCCTCTCCCTGCAGCACGGCCCTGGATGGATTGAACTTGGCACAAGTACATAACCTGAAAATTTGTCCATTGGTTCATGGGGTGGAGACTATTATCTGTTGTTTCTGTCACCAAGAATCATGTTACTCTGACTCATGAGTGGACCCATGAGTAGAAATGAAAGGAGCAAAGCCTTGGGGTCTCAGTACAGACAGACAGATGGATATGAGTGAGACAGCTGAAGGTATGAAGTCCATGGAAGCAGACAAGCAGAGTGTCCAGATCAGCATATCCAAATCCACTGGTCTCATGGTCACGTGGGCAGTCTGTAGAGATGTAAACTCTGACACATGTAGCCTTGGAATGAATATTTTGAAGGAACAGATATGACATGTACGAAGAAGACTGTACTGTGGATTTTATTTTATTTTATTTTATTTTGTTTTCAGCTGAAACATCTCAAGGAAGAACAGTGGCAAAGGCTCTCCTGGGTCCTAAGCACCAAGCTATTTGGGGAACAGAAAAGTCTGTTCAAGATTGAAGTGAGCTGAGTGTTAGCTCCCTGGAAGAGAATACTTGCCTACTATGCACAAAATCTGAGCCTGATCACTAGCACACACACACACACACACACAAACCAAAACAAAAACAAAATTCTCTAACATTCCAGGACTTTGATTTTTTGTTTAAACAAGGTATCTTGTAGCTTTAACCAAATTCAAATTCCCTGTGTATCTGAAACTGAACTTTAATTTCAGATCTTTCTTCTTCCATCTCCCATGTACTGAAATTACAGCTATGTGCCATTGGGATTGTGTGATTATGAGGACTGAACCCTGGGCTTTATTCATGTTAAACAAAAAGGAGGCACCTACAGAGTTAAGGAAACACTAAACAGTAAGCCAGACAGAGATAATAATAGATGGCTGATTGATTTCTGGGTAAGGAGAACACATGGGAAAAGGGATTTCTGTGAAGGACTTGACAGTGTTCTTACAGAATGTGAAATGGAGTGGTTGTGGTACAGCCAAAATAAATTACCCCTTTAACCAAAATAGGAGCTAACCAATTGCAGAAAGTCAGTCTCATTATGCAAAAAGCCAGTATTCTGCAGACATCTTAGCAGAAAACAGTAGTCAAAGATCCAGGGAATCATCACACTGGCATTCTGTTTGAGGAACAGCATTATCAGGGGCAGGTACTGGGCAGTCAAGAAAAGCACTGCAGTCATGTCAGTCTACTTAGAAACAACCAGAGGGCTGGTCACATTCCCTGACCCCAGTACTTTTAGTTTTCTGTAGCTAAGGCTTTGTAAGCCCTTTTTGGGAAGAGGTGCCCTTGGCTATGTGTCTTGAACTCCCCACCACCTTCACCTCTGCTTGGGTGACCTCAGTCGGAGATACTGATCAACCTCTTTCTAGCTTCCTGTACCACTGGAGTTTCCCTATCCATGTTTCCATGAGGACTGTTAAATTTCAAGGGGCCTCCATTCTCTTTGCTCTGTGCCTCCAGGCCAACTTTGTAGACTTGGAAAAGAAGGTGGTTTAGGACATCTGCAGCAACACCGTGGTGAGATAAATGGGCCTTTGTGGAAGGGCCTGGGAATCATCACTATTTATAATGATAGTTTTCTATGGGGAAATTCTTTGAGTTCCAGACACTCCATTGACTGGTGACCTTTCAGAATACAAGTGTCCTATCTAAGCTCGGCAATGGGGTGAGATCACTAGCAGTTGTCAGAGGCAGGATGGGAATGGCAGGCTAAGGCCAAGACAGGCTGGGGTCAGAAGGCAGGCACAGGAATGAAGCTGTGAAGGAGCCACAGGATGGACGGGAGGGGTTCAGAGAGGCCCACATTTACTATTTCAAAATAGTAATCAAGTGGTGATAATGAAACGAGCAGAGAACTTTGGTCCCCAACAATCCCCATCAGCTTCTTCAAAGCTACCCCCCAAAATAAAATTCTTTACCGCAAAACATACATGCTAATAAACAAAGGTTTGTGTAAGAAGTGTGGCTAAGCATTGAAAAAAGCCACTTAAATGGATTGCATACAGCTTCTACTTGAAACATTAGGGTTTATTATCAAATGAAGTTTCTAAAATTCTTTATCTATTTTGCCTCATTTCCACAAGAAGGCCCTTCCCATGTTGATTATGTCATTCATGATATGTGCTGTGATTCTACCCAGAATGTCTTTTTATGCTTTCTGAATGGTATCTGGGGGTGCCATGTCTAAAATGCCTTTCAAGACAGGATGCCTAAGTAGGCTGTGCAATATACTCATATTTCAAGTCCTAAAGTTTGAAATGTATTGTTTTGGTGTAATCTCTGTCTGTCTGTCTCTACATGTACGTGTGTGTGTGTGTGTGTGTGTGTGTGTGTGTGTGTGTGTGTGTGTGTATGCCCATGTGGGGGGTATGCACATGCATTTGTGTATGCATGTATGTGCGAGTAGAGTAGGCATTCCCACTTGTGTACATGTAGAGGCATTAGGTGCCTTCCTCTATTGTCCCCACCTTGTTTGGGGGACAAGGTCTCTCACTGAACCTGAAACTTGCTGGTCAGTAAGCCCTGGAGATCTCCCTGACTCTGTATTCACAGCACTACAATTAGAGATCCGTCTCACTGTGCTGGACTTTTGAAAATATGGGTGCTAAAGCCAAGTGGTGGTGGAACACACCTTTAATCTCAACACTCAGGAGGCAGATACAGGCAGGTTTCTCTGAGTCTGAGGCCATTATGGTTCTACAGAGAAAATTCCGGGACATCCAGGACTACACAGAGAAACCCTGTCTGAAGAAAGCAAAATAAAGACAAAAAGAATGCTAAGGCCATTGTGACTGATCTCTACCAGAACAAACAGAAACAAACACCCCAAAGCACCGCCTCCCAAAAGACCAAGATAAACTAACTGTCACTTCTTTGGTATCCCAAATCAAAACATAAACAAAATTTATAAAAGGTTTATAATAGCCAAGATAGAGAATGGTGAAAAGAGAAGAGGGGAGAAGAAGAAGCAATGTGGGTGCTGGGGTTCTGAACTCAGGTCCTTACACTTGAGTAGCAGAAAGCACTTTACCCACTGGCTCATCTCCTTAGCCCCCCTTCCTTCTTCTCCTCCTTCTCCTTCCTCTTCCTCTTCTTCTTCTCATCCTCTTCTTTCTTCTTTTCCTTCTCATCCGTATTCTTCCTCTTCTTCACAGTCAAACCTATCACTTACTCTGTGCTAGAAATGCCTCTTATGAGCTTGGAACATCTTTGAGCTGGCTACCAAATGTAGCTGACTCCCGAGGAGTAGTCCAGAGAGAACTGCTAAAATAGGGTGCTTCCTGGCACCTGGGTCATGTACCTCTAGAGGTCCAACTACTGTCAGCTGTGGCTGCCACAGGCCTTCTTCAGTAGTTCTTTTCCCTTACTCGTGGTTCATTAATTCTAAAACAGACTTTTCCTTCTTCTTTCTCATTGTTATATGGAATCAATACCACAATTTCATGTGCATTTTCCCTTTGAAGTAAAGCCTTGCGTTTCTTTGCAGGGAATGAAGAGATATTGACAATCACAAAGCTTGTTGAGTGGTCAACTCACACAGTCCATATATTTAAGAAGTCAGTATGCTTTCTAAAGTTGACAGCAAGGATGTGTGAAACTCATTTTGGTAAAAGCATAGAATTATCTGTGGTATGTTTTTCAATCCATAACAAATAACTAGTATTTTCTTCTGGTGAATAAAGATGTTTTAAAGATACCCAACCGTTACCTAGGATGGGTGTTCTCAAATCTGGCACGTACAGTGGCATATAGCCTGCCATCACAAGGAAGCAGCACTGGCTGTAACTTTTTCATTTTGTTTTAACTTCCATCTGTTTTTTTTTTTTCTTTGTTAACTAATTCAACATAGGTTATGTAAAGGCTGCTGTGTTGTGAGGAAATGGTTCTGATGTCTGGTATTTCATTTACTTTCAACCCCTTCTCTGAATATCCCCTTGGATTTATTGCTCTAATACACGATTTCTCAACTGGGACAAAATTGATTCTTCTTATGCATAAAGCATAGGTCTGTAATATTAAATTTTCATGGGGACAATCAGACAAATGCCTCAAAGACTCTGTTTGGTGGCAGCAGGGAAAAGTAAGTTGTAAAACACTCCTGTAACTGAAACCTGGCCATTCTCACTCATGCTAGGCAAGACCTGCACCACTGACTTACAGCCCCAACTTAAGATCTTTGGGTTCTAGCATGTGGTGTCTCTTTAAGGATCTTAGGGTGAACAAACTGTCCTCAGGCTAATCACTCATCTGAGATTTTCTTTCTGAGATTCCTAAAATAATTCTTTCTAAAAACTTTTCTCTCCTTTAAGATGGTTTTAAGACAGGATCCCCCATGCTTGTGATAACTACTGATGGTTGCTGTGGCCAATGGTACTATAAACATCCATGAATAAATTTTGTGTGAGAAAATATCTTCATTTTCAAAAGGGTTGTGTGGACAAGCAATTTGCTTATACAGTGGTAGATTTTCAGGCTGTTTTCCAAAGTGGTGGCAGCATCCTACAAATTTCCCCCAACAATATACAAAGGTTTCATTTTTCTCCCTAAGTTACTCAATGTTGTTTTTCTCTTTTTATTATAATCATACCAGTGGGCAAGAAATGATATCTCATTATGGTTAATTTGTATTCCCCTTATGCTAATAATAGTGAATATTTTTATATGCTCATTCTATTATAGAAATATCTTTGCATACCCTTTGCCTAGATTTTAATTGGGTTATTTGATCTTTTGTATAGAGTTGTAGGAATTACTTACATATTGTAGATACAAATCCCTTATCAGATGCACAGCTTGTAATTATTTGCTGGCATACCATGTGCTGCCTTCTCACAAATGTACCATTTGAAGCACAGAAGTTTTAATTTAATAAAGTCTAACTCATCTATTTTTTTCTTTGTTACTTAAGCTTTTAGTATCAAAGTAAAGGTGCGATTGTTTGACCCATGCAATATACACCTGAGTTCTCTTTTGGGAGTTGTATAAGTTTTGATCCATTTTGAATTAATTTTTTATTGGTTTTTTTTTCAAATATCCAGTTATCTCAACAGTGTTTATTGAAAAGACTATAGAAACATTTTTATCACTTTAGTAAAAAAAAATCTATTAATAAATATATGTGCTGTTTCTCAAGTCTCAATTTTATATTTATTTGTCTATTTTTATACAAATACTAGACTATTTTGTTAACTTTTAAGCTTGGAAAACAAAATTTCTCCAACTGTATTCTTTTGGTTTGTTTCAAGATTATCTTGACAAGAATTATGGTTTGGGTTTTTGTTTGTTTGTTTCAAGATTATCTTGACTATTCTATGTCTTTTATATTTTCACATCTTTCAATTCATAAATATCTGAAAAGAACCCAGCTGAGAATTGACTAGCATTGCTGTCAGCCTGTGGATCAGTGTAAGGATTTCCATATGGTAGTAACATTAAGTCCATAAATAAAGGATCTATTTCCATTTACTAAGATTTTCTTTGCTATTTAAAAAAATGTACTTTTCAGAGTTCATGTTTTAAAGCTCTTTTAGTGGACATATTACATAATATTTTATTGTTACTAGTGCTTGTGGTAGTTTGATAGAAATTGGCCCCTGAAGAAAGTGTCACTATTAGGAGGTGTACTGAAGTAGATGTGGCCTTGGAGGAAGTGTGTCACTTTTTTTCTATTCTTTATTTCCTTGGTGTCTTTTCTAATTTGATTTTCCTCCCCTCACCCTCCCCTTCTCTTCCTCCCTCCTCTTTCTCTTTGCTTTTAGTTTTCTCTCTCTCTATGGTGTCTTCAAGTAGGGTTAAAGGATGGGCTTTGAGGTCTCTTTTGCTCAAACTTCATTCGGTGTGACACTCAGTTTACTTTTTGTTGCCTGATTATCAAGATATAGGCAGTGCCATGTCTGCTTGCACACTGCCACACTCCTCACCATGAGAACAATGGACTGAACTTCTGAAAATGTAAGCCTCATTTAACTGTTTTTCCTTATAAGAGGTGCCATGGTCCTGGTGTCTTTTCACAGCAGTAGAACAATGACTAGGACAGTGCTTCTTTGAAGGACAATGTTTCATGAATTTTATTTTCATTCTCCTTAGTACTTATGGAGAGATGTCATTGATCATTGCACATTGAATGCAATACTGCACCTTTGGAGGACTTGCTTATTAATTATAATAGACTTTTTTGTGGATTTGTGAGCTTTTTTTTATATATGATTCTTAAAATTTGTATACAGGATTATGTTATCCTAAAATAAGAGATAATTTTACTTCTTTCTTCCCAGCCAGAATACCTTCTACTTTTTTTGTTTAATCTCTCTGACTATAACCCCTACTGTTACTGGAAGTGGTAAGGGAGGACATTTTTTTGTTGTTTTTGCTACTGGTTATAAGGGTAAAGCTTTTAGTCTTTCAACATTAACTAAAGTGTTACGTTGTGTCCCACCCTTATTTTTAATCAGGTTGAGAAATTTTCATTCATTTTTAGTTTATAGGATACTTTTTAAATAAGGAAGTAGTGCTTAATTTAGTGAAATGTCTTTTATTTTTCAAAATGATTATGTGTGCTTTTGCCTTTTGTTTCATTGTAGTGTTGTGTTATATTGTTTCCTCAGCCTTGGATATTGAACTCAGGGCTATTGGTTCTTGAGATTATACTTTGTACCAAGCTCCATTGCATGTCCTGGAGTTTCAGGTGTTAACCACATTCGTAGACCTATAATAAGTCACAGTTATGGTGTACAATAATTCTTATGGTTGGCTGGTGTCAGACTGATGACTATTATTGAGAATTTTGTGTTCATGAGACATTGGTCTGTGCTCTTCTGGTGACAACCTTATCTGAACTTAGAATCAAAATAATATAGACTTGATAAAATGACATGAGTATTTCTTTTTCAATTTCTTGAAAAAGCTTGTGTGGATTCTTCAAGTGTTTGGTAAAGCTTACTACTAAAGACACCTCAACTCTTTTATCTTGACATTCTTTTGTTACTAATTCAGCTTCTTAGCTGTCACAGTTTCTGCTTTTTCTTGAGTCCTTGTTATCTTTCTAGAAATAGATCATTTTTTTTTTCTAAATTACTTGTTTTGGTATAGTTGTTTATGCTAATCCTATAGATGGTTTTCATTTCTGTAAATTTTCATAGTAATAAAATAGCCATGTGATAATTCTCTTCTCTTTCATTGGTTAGTCTAGGTAAACATCTATCATTCATGTTGCTCTTTTCAAAGATCAACCCTGTTTTATTATTTCTGTTGATTTTTTTATTCTTTATTTCCTTGGTGTCTTCTCTTGTTGGGTCTCCCTCCCCTCTCTTTCCTCTCCACCCATTTCCTTTTCCTTTGCATTTAGCTTTCTCTCCCTCTGTGGTGTCTTCAAATAGGAGGTTATATTATTGGTTTGAAATCCTCTTCCCTTTGTGCACTGCTTATCTATGTCATAAACATTTTGATGTGAGTCCTTTCGTTTCCCTCATCTCAAAGTGTTTCTATGCATTTATCTGAAGTTTCCTGGGTGGTTTCTTCTTGAACTATTGGTATTAAGTAAGCATGTTTTAAATTACTTTACACACGTTGTGGATTTTCATGCTTCTCTGTTATTGACTTCTGATTTCACAACAAAATAGTTTAAGAACATTTTTATGTGTTTTTGATCCTATTTTAAGCATGTTGAGGCTTGTCCAATAGCTTAGTATGCAGTCTATTCCAGAGTTGTGCCAAGTCTAAAAATTATAGTTCCAGTGCCATACTACCAACTGTTGGAACCCAAGCACCAAAAGCTTGAGGTTCTAAAATCTCCAAAGTTAAAACATTCTAAAGACTAAAATTATTATCCCAAAAGCTTGAAGTTCTGAATGTTGAAATTTTGAGATGATAGCTCCTATTATGGGAATGAAAGGTCATGTGAGAATGAGAGAGAGCCAGATCCTGAGAAGGGACTAATGGGCTTATGATTGTGTGCCACATAGGTCTATCATATCAGGTGAACGAATACCTAGAAACCCAGTAAAGTAGTATTTGGAGTATGTCTTTGAGGGTGTTTCCAAAGGAGATTATGGTATGAGGCTGAGTGGATGAGATACATATCTTTCATGTACAAAATGTTAAAAGTCTCTAAAGGAGAGGAGTAGCTGGCTATTCCTTCCTGTACTCAAGTTCATGACCACCCTAATTGTCATCATAGAACCTTCTTCCAGCAACTGATGGAAACAGATGCAGAGATCCATAGCTAAGCACTGGGCCAAGCTCCCATTCCAGTAGAATAGATTGTATGAGCAAAGGGGTCAAGATCGTGATGGGGAAACCCACATAGACAACTAACCCAAGCTACTGGGAGCTCACTAACTCTGGACTGACAGCTGGGGAACCTGCATGGAATGAAGTAAGTTCTCTGAATATGGATGACAATTGTGTGGCTTGGGCAGTTTTTAGGGAAAAGGGATCAGGATTTATCCCTAATGCATGAACTGACTTTTTGGAGCCCATTCTCTATAGTGGATACCTTGCTCAGCCTTGATGGGGCTAGGGATTGGTTCTTCCTCAACTTTGACATGCCTGACTTTAACTACCCATGGGAGGGCTTACTTTCTCTGAGAAGTGGATGGGGAGGGGAGAAGCTAAGAGGTGAATGGGAAGAAGGGAGGGGGAATTGTGGTTGGTATATAAAATTAAAAAAAATAACTTTTAAATAAAAAGAAAGAATGTAGTCATTCAGCTTAACCACAAACTGCCTCTTATAGAATTACTTACCATATATCTGCAAAGTGCTTTTTCTGTGTTCATTTTTCTCTCAATTTTTTTGTTTAGATTTTTATTATTTAATTTCCTGGCTTTGTTAATGTATTTGTTTGTTTTGGCGGTATTGAGAATTGAACCCAGGTCCTCATTCATTCTAGCTCTCTCACATTATCTTAAATTCTCAGTGCTATATTTTTAATTTATTTAATTTTATAATTTATAATTTTCAATACCACATATTTTATCTTCTTGTCATTGTCAGTGCTAAAAGTATTAACATCATAGAATTTTTAAGAATTGTGATTCATTGTAGTCAGAAGTTTCTTTGTCCTGCCAAGCTGATCCCACAGCCATTTTGTCCCAAATAATCACACAAAGGCTTATGTTAATTATAAGCTGTTTGATCTATGGCTCAGGCTTATTATCTGCTAACTCTTATTCTTAAAATAACCCATGGTTCTTGTAGTATCACAAATGAGACTCAGAGCCAAATATCGGGGAAAGCTGAAATATCGGAGAGAGGAAGCACCACAGTCAGTTCTCACCCAGCTGTGTTGCATCTTCCTCAGCCTCGCTCCTGGTCGCTTCTGCCAGTCACTTCTCCCAGTGCTTCTGTTCTCTCTGTGTTTCTACAAGCCCTTATATAACCTGGATGGGTTAGGATTAAAGACGTGTAGCCTTGAACTCACAGAAACAGAAGAAGTTCTGTCTCTGAAGTTGTGGGTTGTGGGATCAAGTGTGTAGGCCACCACTCTCTGGCTTTTTTTGTGCTGGGATTAAAGGTGTGTGTAACTGGCTCAGCTGTTTATCTTCCTATTCAAGGTTTAAGAATTTCTCTAGCTGTCTGCCTAGGATTTGACTGGGTGCTCTCTCCCCAATATTCAGGTTTTATTAAATATGTAATATATATTCACAGGTTCTTTCTTATTCATGTTTAGCCAAGTGACTTGGTATCTTTTTCTCAGTGCAGCATTCTTCTCTTCCTCTCTCTATGTCTGGCTTACCTTTCCATCTCCTCTCCCACTTCCCAGAGTTCTCCTTTTCTGGTAGCCCCACCTATACTTCCTACCTGTCTTCTGGCCAATCAGCATTTTATTATACCAATATTTACAATGACAAGTATTTACAGTATATAAAAGCATAGTCCCATAGCAATTCACTTCATGCATTATTTACAGGTTTGACTCAGCAAAAATGTATTGTCATGGTGTTGAACTTATGTGTAAGCATTTGAAATATATGTTGAATCATAGGAAGGCCCGTAAAAAATGATGAGATGCCCTTTCTGTACATCTGTATACACACAGTATACAGTTTCTCAAGATCTTGGCTCTTTGGGTAACTGAATAGGCAATGGTGATTTGTAATTTTTATTTACTTTTTAAAAACTAAAAATAGTATTTTTATGTTATGATTTTTAAAACAATATTATAAAAATACTTAGATTTCTGTTTTTGAATTTTGATGATAGCAGTTATATGGTCACATAAAATCAATTATCAACTACATGTATACATGTAAACATTTAGCTTTTTCATGAAATATAATATAACCTGTTCAAAACTACTGTTATTAATATATCTGTTGTGCTTGCAAAAAATAATGTTATTGCTTATTGTATTGTCCAAAGTAGTCTAAGGAGACTTAAACATTTATAACATATTCTATTAAAAAGAATGTAGGGATGTGTGTGTGTGTATGTGTGTGTTGCTGCTATGGGTCAAACATGGGTACCTTGTTTATGCTATGCAAGCCCTTAACCACTGACATATATTTATTTCTATCTCCAGTTAGATGTCTTTCAAAAAATTGCTTAAAATTATTTTTTTACATTTATTTTTCAGATTTTGACTCACTTTTTAGACTTCAGAAATGTTAATCAGTTTATATTTCAACATTTTCAGTTATTGTCTTTGGTTGATTTTTGTAAGGCACTTGGGATTAAAATCAAGGTCTTGTACAAGCTAGCAGACACTCTGTTACAGCCTCAAGGAATTAATGTTTTTGGGATTGTGTCCAAACTGACTGTGGTCCAAACTCATCATGGAGAAAGTGCTGTGTGCATTTGTGAAGAACACATTGAATGGGAGAGTGCTGCTGTTGGGGGGCAGGGCATAGGATATGATCTACTAGGCAAAGTTAATTGTTGAAATCTTATATTTCTTTGAAAATTTTCTGGAACTGTCTTTTAATCCATTATTGAAAGTAGAATATTTAAATCTCTAGCTATTATTTCTCTCCTCAATTCCTGTCACATTCTGGGTATGAATGGGCTGTGGTTGGTGGATATTTGTAGCTAGTTTCTTAATTAGATGGTCCTTTTTGCAAAATAAAATTTCTCCTCAATATCTAAAAACATTTTTGTTAGTTTGTTTCATTTGACATTAGTACATTACTCTATATTTATTTGTATATTTAAAAATATATATTTACTGTCAGCACAGTAATTTTTTTCTTTTATGTTTGAATCTAATTTATATTCTGTAAACAACTAAACCTATTTCTTTTTTTTTTAAAAAAAAAAGTCCGACTGAGAGTCTTTGTGTTTTAATTTGTCTGTTGATTCCATTTGCATGTACTATTGCTTTTGCTATAGTTAAATATAATTTGTTTTCTTAGACATCTCTTCTATGTATGTCTCATATCTGTTTGTTGGTCATCTATTCCTTCTTTATTAAGAGCTTTCTCATTATAAGAATATTTTCTAGTGTAATGTTTTAATTACTTTAAAAATTCTTCCAAAATATATTTTGTACTGTTCTCCTGGTATTGCTCTGGGAGTTGTCGTATACAATTTAACCTCCTCAGTCTTTCCTCAGTTGAGCTTCTGCTCATGAAATTACTCATCAGTGAAAATAGATTTTAAATCCAATAACAGCTTTCCAGTCTTCATGTTACTGAGCTAGTGTTTGATCTTATTAATTGCCCTATTTTGTATCTTGACTCCAGTGCTTTCCAGGACAGTGTTCCCTCATCTCTCCCCATAAACAATCACGTACTCTTGCTTCTGTCTTCTATCAGGGTTTCTTGTCATTGTCCGGATATCAAGACAGAGTGAAGAGCCCACCCTGGGCCTGCTTCTCTTTCTTCTGTCATTGCTCATCAGTTATTCCAGTTCACATGACACTGCAGCCCTTACTCTCTCTGGACTTGAAACTCTACCGCGGTCTGCTTTCTCAGCATCCTCACTTTATGCTTAGGAGATATCTACATTTTGGCCATGTTCAGAACTAAACTGCCAAGACTGCCATGCCCTAGTTAACACATTAAGTATCGGTTCATTTTCTTTAGGATGCTCAGTCTAAAAATCCTCAGAAGGACTCTGGACTCAGTCCTCCCTCTCGCACCCTCTGCACCAGTGTATTCCATGCTTTGTCAGATGTCTACTTTCAGATTTATCTATAACTTAAACACTTCTTCCCTTTCTACTGCTCCTTTAAAAGCCACTGAGCTCCTCAGTCTCGAGTCTGGCATTGCTTGCTTCCAGCTAGTGTATTTACAGAGCATCCAGGGCGATGCTTTGGAGAAAATCAAGTTATTTAGCTCCTCATGAAATTCTTCAGTGGCAACACTGGTCATATGGGATAGAAGTAACAGTCTTTACCATTGATTACTATATCCTATGTAAGCCATAATGTGGTTACCTATGGTTGCTTGTTGCTGTATGACAAGTTATCCCAAAACAATGCTTTCAAACAAGCAATAAAAATTTATTCTCTCTAGACTTTCTTTGAGTTAGTAAACTAAAAAATATATGAGATAGCTCCTGCTTGGGATTATGAACTTCAGAGAGATTGCCTGAGGTTGGGCCACTTTCTTCTAAGGAGATTGAACCCCACCCTTGTTGTGTGAGTGCTCTTCTTGGAAGATGCCTCCCTCCTTCCCTCCCTCTCTCCTTTCTTCCTTCCCTTCCTCCCTCCCTTCCTCTCTTCTTCCACTCTCTCTTTGTAATGGTTGCTTGGATATCTTCACAATGTATTATCTGGATTTCTATAGAATATGGATGATACTTCAAGGGATCAGGGAAAGTACAGCTGTCTTTTTTAGTAATCAAAAGTTGGAAGTTACACAGCAGTCCTTTGTCGTGTTCATGAATGAAGTTTTAAAATCTGACCCACTTTAAAAGGAGGGATGTTGTAAAACCAACATTGTAAAAACCACCACATTATCTTTTTCGGATTCTTCTCTGGACTTATTTTTTTCAATTTCCTCATTCCGTGCTTAACTACACCATTTTTACCTTTACTGTTCCTGAAATATGACAGGCATGTCCCCATCTCAGGGCCTGTGATCTCACTCTGCCTGGAAGGGCATTCCTGCTGACAGTCGCATAGTTCTGTCACCTCGTACATCCTTGTACAGAACTTTCCTGTGTATTTAATTATGACAGCACGTTCCCCTTCACATCTCACCTCTCACCTTCCTGTACCTTCCTTTGGCCATAGTTTATGTTACTGTCTGGCAAGGGATGCATCCTTTTATTGGCTTATTACCTTCTTACTTAAACATCTTTCCTGAAAAGTACCTGAGAGCAGAGATGGTGTGTTTAGTTCGCATCTGTAACCCCTATGACTTGATCGTCCCCCTTTGGTTCTTCGTATCATTGTTTTTAACATGAATGAGAACATTGATCTACTCCATTCATATCACTTTGAGGAAATGTGCATTTACATACATATACAGTGAACATACATGTAGAGGATCCAGACGTTCAGGAAAGCAGTTGAGAAGTAAAGACTCTGTAGATGAATTTGCTACCAATTTCTTCCTTGAATTTGAATGTTATCTCTCCTCTCATATGTTTCCGTAGCATTTTAACCAGAATTATAGTTGCAGGCCTTTGAATAACTTCTCAAAATGTAATTTGACTTCTTCATCCATTTTATCATTAGCATTTTTTATATTGTCCCAAGGCTTTTGGATCTGATACTAAGCTGTAATATTAACACAACTACAACAACAAGCCTACTACAAATGCTTAGAGCTTTTGTTCCTGCAAATTCCCTCTTTCTATGATCTTTCCTTGCTGAGTATGCTATGAACAATGGTTTGATAGAGCAGATAAAGTAATTAGCTGTGGAGAGCTGCGTGTAGCCATGCCTCCACCTTCCCGATGGTGAGCGCTCTCTGTGGTAAACAACTCCATATATGGCTAAGGCTGAGGATCTGGCTTGCTTCCGCAAGACCTGGACCTATGGGTAGTGCCTACATGGAGTACTGGGGTTGGCTGCCCAGAGGCTATTTAGGCTGTGGGCAGGTTTCCCCATGGCCAGAAGGAGAAGGAATGAGAGAGAACATGTAGCAAGTCAGTCAGTCCCGTCATAAGTAAGTAAGTAAGTCAGAAGTCAGAATTCAAGGTTCCTGAATAAAACTGCTGAAAGAAGAGCCTGGGTGTCACGTCTTCCTTGCAGGATGAGGTGGCGCGTGACAATTAGCCATTCCAAATTTAAAAGTGTTGCAGATATATGTTCTGTTAATAACATGTGGTACCATGAATCTCTGTTACAACTTATTTAATTTGTTTTGCTTTTGTATCTGTATTGCATATTTATTTATGAATTTGGTATTATCTTTAAATTTATTTATTTTTATTCCATGTGGATTGATGTCTTATCTGCATATATGTCTCAGGGTATTGGATCCACCACAAATGCAGTCATAGGCAGTTGTGATCTGCTATGTAGGTGCTGAGGATTTAACCTGGGTCCTCTGGAAGAACAGCCAGTGTTCTTAACTTTTGAGCCATCTTGCTAGCCCCCTAAATTTGGTGTTTTAATATGTGCCTTCCTTAAAGTATTTACATTCTGCTTCTTTTGAGAAACATCAAAACCTTATGCTTGGCCTCAGTAATGCCTCACTATTCTCTGTCTGCCTTTGAGGATGAAATTGTCATGAGTCATCATTCTACAGTATGAAGAATTGGGAGCTCTATTACTTAATTCTTCAGTGATATTAAATATCTTAGAGCATTTTTCTATAATGTGGCTCTCATTCTATGTTATATAAAATTGGTTTTTTGATAAAAATTGTGCCAACATTAATGCTTTTGAGATTAACATATTGGCTTATATCATTTTTGTTATCTGACTCTCTACTAGTTAAGCTGAAAATATGATAGCCCTATAAAGGGTTGTAAAGGACATCACAGTATTAACTACGTGTTAACAAGTTAGAGACTGAGATATATGTGTGTATGCATTTATATTTCCAATAATCTTAAGGACTTTTATTGCTCTATTTAATTTAAACTATCAGAAACATGAAGTAAAATTGTGCATTATTATAAGTATTTGGGCACCTGTCACATGCTCCAGGGGTAGGAAGAAATTAGAAACAAAACATGGAAATAAATCAAAAGTTAGAAACTTTCATTTCTAGTCTTTGCTTTTCACAGAATTTGGCTTCCTTTTTTACTCTGCAGAACTGTCATGGGTGCTGTTCAGTGTGGCAGAAGCCAGGCATAGTGGTGCACATCTCTAATACTAGCAATTTTGATGCATAGAGAGAGGCAGAGGCAGGTGGTTGGCTATGATTCAAGGCTGGTCTGGTCTATGCAGTGAGTTCCAGGACATCAGTGCAACACAGACAGACCCTATCTCAATATAAACCAAAACAAAACAAAAACCAAACAACAACAATAAAAGTGACCAGAGTGACAGAAGGTGATCAGCTCAGAGTTCCTGAGTCATAGTAGATCCTCTGTCCATTTAACCAGTCATATCTGTGCTAGGGTTATATAAAGCATCCTCTATCTTATGATATCCATGAATCATTTGATTCTAGAGTAAAGGGCTATTTGTTGTCTTAAAAGGGAACCAGGTAAGGGCTGATCTTGCTCCTAATTACCAATGGGATTCAAACACAGACCAAAGCATACAAGGCATCTGATAAACTTAGTCGTTTAATTCAAAGGTTTCAATTTCACAAAAGAAACATGCACAAGGACACCATCATTTATTACTTACATGGTTGAGCTACACCATCTAGCTTAAAACTCATCCTTTTGCAAACTGTTTTTTATCATCTTTTACAGAATTTTATTATATATAGAACCCATTCTGAAATTCTTTGTAAGGCCTATTTGGTTGAAGGGGAAAAAATCAAGCATGTTGATGTCCAAGAAAAATAAATCCAACATTCTACTTTATGATACTTGATGAATCAATTATCCTAGGTGCAGACATATCAGATGAAGGTTTTTTTTTTTTTTTTTTTCTGTTATATAGGCATCCACATCTGGTATCCCAGTTCACTTTAGGACAAGTAATCTTAAACTATCCACATGCCACTGAAGGCCCCAAGACTTGAATTAAGTTCAGAAAAATCATTAACTTCACCATCTCCTCTTTGGTTTTGGTTTTGTTTGGAAACAGATCCTACTCTTTAGCCCAGACTAGTCTCAAACTTATAACAATCCTTTCACCTCAGACTTTAATGTATTGCAATTATAAGCATATGCCACCAATCCCATCTTCAAACCCTCCTTTATAACATCCTAGGAAGCATCAAGAAGATATAACATGAGAATACATAAAAATAAATATAAAGGAAATTTTAAATTTAAAAATATAATGGTTAGGAGATCCTAAGTGTCAGTCATTCAATATTGGTAACAGAGAAAACAGAAATCTAGAAGAAACCAAATTCTTGAGTCCAAAGGATGGGTATTTAAAGTTTATTTTATTTTTCCAAATAATCAGCTGCTCTGTCAGATAAACAGCAAAATTCTAGTAATTAAGCACAATAAAAATTTCCTTCTCACTTCCATCAAGAATTTCTAATCTGTGCCTTTTATGGACTTGTCTGTCAACTTGTAGTGACTGTAACATGCATCTATTACAGTCAGCTACTAAATAGTAAGAGTTTACTTGGGTTCACAGTTTCAGAGTCTTTGTCCATCACTGATTGGTTTCACTGCCTTGATCTGTGGTCAGGCAACACATTCTGTAGCCAGGGACCAAAAGAGAGGAAGGGAAAGAGACTGGGCTGCCCCAGTCTCATTAGGAGCCCGATGCTGTTAACTTTCTTAGGACTCCACTACCTCTCAATAGTGTCCTGTGCGGAACCAAGTTTTTTCCATGTGGAATTTTAGTGAAGATTTGAAATTGAAACTATATATCAATCTATATTTTAGCAGGGCCTATGCTCCTCCAACATGGTATGGTCTTCATAAGTATTTATTGAACACTTTGGTGTGGCATAAGCTTCCATTTTTAACTCCAGTTCTATGGGAAAGAACTATAAATTAACCCCAGCTACATGGGAAGGGTCTGGCTTCTGTGGGGAAGTGTGGCAATGCCACTGCAGAAAGGGGTACACAGTGTGCAGTGACTGACCAGGCACCGTCATTTCCTTTCCTTTCTCCGTAACCTCTAAGAGCAGACACCAAGGGAATAGGTGACAGTGAAAGCAAACCTAATGTGGAATGTTAAAACTCCAGTGTGTGCCCGGTACTCCTGGGTGCTAAGAGAGACAGATGACTAGACTCCATCTGAAGAGAAAGTGGGAGACAGACATATGCATAATTACCATTAATTGGAGGAGATCTAAAGGTGCCTAAACAGAAGTAGACATTAAAAGGGCTGGTGGAACAGCTGGTGGGTCGATGTGAATTCTCAACACAGAACAGAGGAGAGAACATTAGCAGGGTTCTTGTCTCTTTAGAAGGGATCTACCCCAATTAATACAGGGAAAGGAGAAATTGTGGAAATGTATAGTCAGATAAAATTCAAGCACAGCCCAGACCTCATGGGAAATAGAACTTGTGACATAAACAGGTTCTGGTGACCCTCTATTCCACTTTCTATTTGTCTCAATTTGTTTCTCCTTGCTTCCAGGACCACTTCCAGGTTCTAGTTCTGTCCAGTCCTCGTCCTGATAGGATCTTTGGGTCTCATCTTCAGCACCAGTTCACTAAGTATGTATAGGGAGGAAAGTTGGTTGCAGGTATTTGAGTGATGAAAACATCTTCTACTTGCTTTATAAAAGAAATACTGGATTTTGGCTGGGGTTAAAGGGTGAACACATGTTTGGTGTAGGCAGAGAACAGACAAAGGAAATAATAAGAGGAATGTCCAAGTATACGTAGAGTGATTGGACAGCCAGAGTGTCTACAGTGCCATATTTATGGGACTAGTGAAGCTTGCTGTGGAGAATGAATGTATGAGGCCAGAGGAAGAGTGTTTGGGGATTATTGACAAGGGGTAACCTTGCAGATGTCTGCCCCCAGAGTTACAATGCTCATACAGGAGATGGTGTGGCTGTTTAGGATGGTCATGTAATAAATGGCAGTTTCCCACTCACCATCCTAGTGACTACAAAAGCCTTTTGTTTAGGAACTGACCATTCCAATGGGGGAGAGGGAACCTTGTATATATTGAAGAAGAAAGTATTTAATGTTTGGTACCAAAATGATCTGTGTTCAAATCCCAACTCTTCTGTTTCTACCAGGATACCTTAGACATGCAATTTAATCCCTCAAAGCCTAGTCTTTCTCATATAGGAAATACTGTTAGTAGTCATCCAGTTATACATTGGTGTGTCTTAAGGGCTGGAGGGATTAGAGATGGCTTCAGTATCCACTGAGTTAGTCCCTGCCAGTATTGTAATTATTGGAAAGTATCTTGAATGTCAGTCACATTTTATTAGATTTGTAGTAAGGATTAAATTGCAAAATGTTTGAGAAATGCTTAGCAAAGTACCTGGCCTCTGGTTAAATAGTCATTACACATTTCTTTATCTATCTCTCTATCGCTGTAATGAAACACTGGCCAAAATCAACTTGGAGAAGAAAGGATTTTTCAACCTTCTATTTCTAGTTCCATCACTGTGGAAATTCAGGGCAGGAACAAGAACTGAATGAACAGAGGCCATGGAGTAGTGCTGCTCACTGACTTGCTCCTGTCCCATGGCTTGTTCAGTTTGTTTTCTTACTGAGCCTGGGATTGTCCACTTAGTAATGGTTATACCCACAGTGGGCCAGCCCTTCCTACATCAATCGCCTCAGAGACAGTCTGATGGAGGAAATTCATCCACTGATGCTTCCTTTTCCCAGGTGAGCAGTTTGTAGTAATTTGACAAACATTAAGTAGCATATATACCCAATTTAAAACGAAAAATAGACCTTCTAGAACTTAGAGATATTGCTTTATCTGCATGATCTCTTCATTTTTGCTTGACTGAAGACAGAATTATGGATAGACTTCAGTCATGTTCCCATCATTATGATAAACAGTTGCAGAAAAGGTGATCAAACTCACCATTTTTTTATGAAGTAAAAAAAAAAAAATGCCTTCATAGACTCCATTCAACTAGTGAGGGCGTTCTATCTAGGGTCTTGGTCATTTTCAAGAGGCCCTCTACCTTAATGCATTGTCAAGTTGAAGAAGCATTCTGAGGTCAATTTTGCTTCCTCTCTTCTTGCCTGCCTACTTAATGCACTGGGGATTAAAGCAAGCAAATGAACATATATCAAACCCTAAAGTGTGACCACTGCCAATCAGAGAAGCAATCTCAAAATTTCTCTCTGACTTTTGCCCTTACTCTCTGTGTCTTAATCATTTTCTCTCTCAAAGTAGAGGAAAGGGCTTCCTCTAGATTTTAGAGTCTAGGGCATTTTTTTTTTCTGGGAGGAATGCAACTATTAGGAAATTTTAGTATCCAGGAAATATTAACTGAGTGGGAGAAGATTGAGAACAAATATCTCCATACCCAGACATCTCCACTGTGCTGCATAGACTTCTCATCTGTTCTATTGCTGGGCCAGAAATTACTTGAGAGACTTTAACCACAATAGAAGGCTACCTTGTTCTGTGTACTTTATCTCACCCCTCACCCAACTTATCTTCAGCACCTCCCAGCCCACCTCAAGACTCTCCCTATACAGGCCTCTCTTAATCTTTCTGAAGCTGGGGAAATCATTTAAACCTCAACTTTCTGGTCCCTTGGGTACAAGAAGCTTTGTATATGACTTTTGGCCTGAAATATTTATTTTGCCATGTATATTATTAGATTATATATGTTAATATATATCATTTCTCCTGTTTAATCTGCCTATTATCACTTGATTTCAGAAAACTGTGTCAAGTTAGAGAAGAATGTTCCCTTTATTTTTGCAGATGACATATTTTGGTGTTCAGGATAAGCAAAATCACCCTGACAAGCTGATGCATTTTCATATTAGTTGGTATTTGTGGTAGTTTGATTGCAATTGGCCCTCATAAGCTCATAAGAAGTAGCACTATTAGGAGGTTTGGCCTTCTTGGAGTAGGTAATGATTTGTTAGAGGAAGTGTGTCTCTGAGGGAGTGGGCTTTGAGGTCTCATATATGCTCAAGCGACATGCCCAGTGTCTCAGACCACTTCCTCTTTCCTTCAGGATCAAGATGTAGGTCCTTCTCCACTTTCAGCTCTTTCTCCAGCACCACGTCTGCCTGCATGCCATGGTGTCACACCATGATCATAATGAACTAAATCTCTGAAAAATATAAGCCACAACAATTAAATGTTTTTCTTTTATAAGAGTTGCCGTTGTCATGGTGTCTCTTCACAGCAATAGAAACCCTAACTAAAATAGCATATGACTGTATATTGAGAGTATCAAAACCCACCATTTTTATTTCTGACCTTGCCTTAAGTGTTGGGTGGAGGGTACTCAAATGCTCGCGGAATAGAACTGTTGCAAGAATTCTGGTTGTAATCAAAGAAACTCAGAGCTAGATTATTGGGGAAAGGCTGAAATATCAGAGAGAGAAAACACCATAGTCAAATCTCACCCGGCTATCTTCCAGCTTCCTCAGCCTCACTCCTGATCACTTCTAATTGCTGCTGTTTTCCTAAACCCACCTTAAATACCCTTCTTGCCCAGCTGTTTTCCATCCAGGTTAGGATTTGGTAACTCTATTTGGTAGTCAGCCTTGAACTTACAGAAACACAGAAAGATCTCTGTCTCTGGTGTTATGGGATTAAAGCCATAGGTCACCACTTTTGACTTTCCCTGTGCTGGGATTAAAGGTATGTGCCATTGAAGTCCAGCTATTTTGCCTTGTACTCTGAGATCCAGCATTCCTAGAGCTATGTGAGTTACCACTGCTCTGTTATTCCTGGAACTCCCAAGCTACCTCTGCCTAGTTTTTGACTGTGGGTTGATCTCTTGATATTCGAGGTTTTATTAAATATGTAACATATCACCACACAGAACTACATAGAAATTGATTTCAAAGCTCTTGCTCTTGAGAGGTCCCATGGTTGCTCCCAAACATGCCTTATAAACTGTGCCCACTGAGTCTCCTTCAGCTTTGCTTCTAAGAAATATGCTCTTTATATACCATTATCTAAGAAAATTACAATCTTACATGCAATTGTTGCTGGAAGCTTGTCTGCAAAATTATAGAATCTCACCACATGTCTTAGACCTTTGTCCCATAGGTCCCAGATCTTGTCTCAGCTCTTACTGAAATGTCAGTGCTGACCTGTGTATTAAAACTGGTGAAACACTGTCATTGGTTGATTGTATAAAATCTCACATTAAAAAAATTTATAAACAGTCTTAAAAGTGATGGTAAGCTAGCACTCAATATGATTTGTTATTCATAAAATATCCCCTTTTTGATGACTTGACAGTTATTCTGAAAGAGTATCAGTGCTCTTTTTTTCTAGTTGTAATACATCAATAATTACTTGTGTGGAGACAGAAATTTTAGCTCCTGAAAATAAATGTTGATTTTATAGCATAACTAAAGAAAGCACATGTCTGAATTAGCTATAATATTAATATTTAGGTTTTTCATTAAAAAGTGAACCCAAAATCTTCATATTTGATTGAATATTGGTTGTTGCATAATTTTTCCAGTAGAAGCACTTGTTGATTATGCTCTCATATTTTGAAACAAGTATAACTTCAAATTATGTAATCTTACTCCAGTGCCACTGACAGTCATGATCTGTAGCACATGGGTTATAAACATATAACAGGCACACAGCTTCAGTGGTGGAACACAGTCTGCCCAGACCATGGCTAACATAGTTGCAACATGCGTACAGCTGAGTCAATGAGCATACAGATGAGAGCTGAGAGGTCAAGTGGTGACTTCTGTTCCATGAACCCAGGCCTTGAGACTGGGCATGCAGCTTTGGAAGTGGAACACAGTCTGCCCAGACCATGGCTGGTATAATAGCTGTGCTACAGTGTGGGAGCAGCCTAGTCCCTGGGCACAGAGCTAAGAGATCAGAGGCCAAACATTGACTTCTGCTCTCTAAACCCAGGCACTGAGACAGGGCACAGCTTTGGCAGCAGAACACAATCAGCCCAGACCACAGCTGGCATTATAGCACTACAACCCCATGGAAGCAGCCAACTCTGTAAACATACAGCTGATTAAGAGCCCTCAGACCAACAACCCACTAAGAGCCAACCAAGAACTAACCAAGAGTGAATTGAGGAAACAATGGGCAGACACTAGGGCAAGAATATATATAACAATACAAAGATCAACAAGACATTACCAGAAGAAGCAAGTAGTTCTATAGCTTCAAGATCTGAACATAACAATGAATAGAAAACAGAAGGAAACGAAGTTAAAAACAGCTTTACGAAACTAATTGAAGCCTTACAAGAGGATGTAGAAAAAATATCCCTTAAAGAAATAGAAGAAAATACAAACAGAAAATCTGAAGAGATGAAAAAAATCTCTGAAAGAAAGAAAATAAAGAAATCCAAGAAAGAGAAAACAAACAGGTGAAAGAAACTTTATAGGAATTAAAAACTGAAGTAGAAGCAATAAAAAGGGCGTAAACTGAGACAAAGCTGGAAATAGAAAAAAATCTGAAAAAAAGAGACCTGGAATCACAGATTCAGGCATAACCAACAGAATTTAAGAGATGGAAGAGAGAATCTCTGGGGTGGAAGACTTAATAGTGGTAATAGATACATCAGTTAAAGAAAACACTAAAACCAAAAAAGTCATAATACAAAATGTCCAGGAAATTTGAGACACCATAAAAAGGCCAAACCTGAGAATAACTGGAATCAAAGAATGAGAAGAACACCAGCTCAAAGGCACAGAAAGTATATTCAACAAAATCATAGAAGAAAACTACCCCAACCTAAAGAAGGAAATGCCTATAAAGATATAAGAAGCCTACAGAACACCTAATAGACTAGACCCATTAAAAAAAATCTGCTCACCATATAATAATCAAGCCACTAAACCTACAGAACAAAGAAAAAAATACTAAGAGCTGCAAAGGGAAAAAGCTAAATCACCTGTAAAGGCAGACCCATCAGAATAACACCTAACTATTCAATGGAAACAATGAAAACAAAAAGGTCCTGGTCAGATATTACACAGACACTAAAAGTACATGGAAACCAACCCAGACTACTATACCCAGCAAAACTATCAATCACCATAGATGGAGTAAACAAGATATTTCACACCAAAACCAGATATAATCAATACCTAACCACAAATCCAGCTCTACAAAAATCTCTAGAGGGAAAACTCTAACCTAAGGAAATCAGAAACACCCGTGTAACCACAAACAATTGATAAGCCCACAGAAGAAACCCTAAAATAGAAATACAAGCTACTACTACCAAAAATGACAGGAAATATCAGTCATGGGTCATTAATATCCCTTAATATCTATGGACTCAACTCTCCTATGAAAAGACACACCCTAGCATGCTGGATACAAAAATAGAAACCATCCTTCTGCTGTATACAAGAAACACACCTCAACAACAAAGACAGATACAAGCTCAGAGTAAATGGTTGGGAAAAGATTTTCCAATCAAATGGCCCTAAGAAACAAGCTGGTGTTGCCACCCTAAAATATAGCAAAGTAGACTTTAAACAAAAATCAATAAAAAGAGACCAGGATGGACATTACTTATTCATTTCAGGAAAAATTTACTAAGATGAAATGTCAGTCCTGAATATCTATGCCTCTAACACAAGGACACTTACATATATAAAAGAAACACTACTAAAGCTTAAACCTCATATCAAACCTGACACACAAATAGTGGGAGACTTCAACACCCCACTTTCACCCTTGGATAGGTCAACTAGACAAAAACTCAACAGAGAAATAAGGGATCTAGCAGAAGTTATGACCCAAAAGGAATTAGTAGATATATACCAAACCCTCCACCCAAACAAAAAGAAATATACATTTTTTCTCAGCCCCCCCATGGAACTTTCTCTAAAACTGACCACATACTAGGTCATAAAGCAAATATCAACAGGTAAAAAAAAAATGGGTATAACTTCTTATACCATTTCAGATCACCATGGTCTAAAGTTAGAGTTCAACAACATCAAGAATCACAGAAAGCCTGCCAACTCATGAAAACTAAACATCACTCAACTGAACCACCTCTGGGTCAAGGAAGAAGATAAGAAATTAAAGACTTCCTAGAACATAATGAAAATGAATCCACAAATGAAGCCAAACTTATGGGACACAATAAAAGCAGTCTTAAGAGGAAAATTCATAGTACTAGATGCCCACATGAAAAGACTAAAGAAATCCCACTCAAAAGAACTATCAACACAGCTGAAAGCCCTAGAAAAATTAGAAGCAAACTCACCTAGAAGGACTGGATGGCAGGAAATAAACTTAGAGCTGAAATCAATACAATTGAAACAAAGAGAACAATACAAAGAATCAATGAATCAAAGAGGTGGTTCTTTGAGAAAGTCAGCAAGATAGATAAGCCCTTATCCAAACTAACCAAAAAGCGGAGAGAGAGTATCCAAATCAACAAAATCAGAATGATTTTCAAAATCAAATGAAAAGGGAGACATAACAACAGAACCCCAGGAAATCCAGAGAATTATCAGGTCATACTTTGAAAATCTATACTCCTCAAAAATGAAAAACCTGGAAGAAATGGACAGCTTTCTGGACAGGTACCATTTACCAAATTTAAATCAAGATCAGATTAAGACCTAAACAGACCTGTAATACTAAAGGAAACTGAAGCTGTCAGTAAAGCCTCCCAAGTGAAAAAAAGCCCAGGCCCAAATGGTTTCAGTGCAGAATTCTACCAGATATTCAAAGAAGAGCTAATACCAATATTCTTCAAATTGTTCCATACAGTAGAAACTAAAGGAATATTGCCCAATTCTTTTTATGAGGCCACAATAACCCTAATCTCCAAGCCACTCAAAGACACAACAAAGAAAGAGAATTACAGGCCAATTTTCCTCATGAATATTGATGCAAAAATTCTCAACAAAATTCTCGTAAACTGAAGCCAACACCATATTAAAAAAGTCATTCACCATGATCAAGTAGGCTTCATTCAGAAATGCAGGGGTTGTTCAACATATGGAAAACTGTAAATATCCATCATATAAACAAATTGAAGGAAAAAAAACCCACATGATCATCTCCTTAGCTGCTGAAAAAGCCTTGGACAAAATCCAACACTTCTTGATTATAAAAGTCCTGGAGAGATCAGGAATACAGTGAAAATATCTAAATATAATTAAGACGATCTACAAAAAACCGATGGCCAACATCAAACTAAATGGAGAGAAACACAGGGTAATCCCACTAAAATCAGGAACTAGACAAGTCCATCCCCTCTCTCCTTATTTATTCAAAACAGTTCTTGAAGTTTTAGCTAAAGCAATGAATGGAGATTAAGGGGATACAAATTGGAAGAGAAGAAGTGAAACTATCTCTATTTGCAGATGATATGATTGTATACATAAGTGATCCACAAAATTTTACCAAGGAACTCTTATAGCTGATAAACAACCTTCAGCAATATAGCAGGATAAAAGATTAACTCAAAGAAATTAGTAGCCCTCCTATATACTAAAGATAAAAGGGCAGAAAAAGAAATAAGGGAAACATCACCCTTTATAATAGCTGAAAATAGTATTAAATACCTTGGAGTAACTATAACCAAAGAAGTAACATACCTATTTGACAAAAACTTTAAATCACTGAAGAAAGAAATTGAAGAGGATATCAGAAAATGGAAAGCTCTCCCATGTTCCTGGATAGATAGGTTCAACATAGTGAAAATGGCAATCTTACCAAATGCAATCTACAGGTTCAATGCAATTCCCATCAAAATCCCAACACATTTTTTTACAGACCTTGAAAGAATAATACTCAGTTTCATTTGGAATAACAGGAAAGTCAGGATTGCTAGAACAATTTTGCTCAACTAAAGAACCTCAGGAGGCATCACCATCCCTGACTTCAAGTTATACTATAGAGCCACAGTAATAAAAACAGCTTGGTACTGGCATAAAAACAGACTTGAGAATCAGTGGAATCAAATTGAAGACCCCAACATTAACCCAAACACCTATGAACACCTCCTGATTTTTGACAAAAGGCAAAAATATTCACTGGAAATCTAGTATTTTCAACAAATGGTGTTGGCATAACTAGATGGTAGTGTGTAGAAAAATGAAAATAGATCCAAACCTATCACCCTGCACAAAACTCAAATCTAAGTGGATCAAAGACCTCAACATCAACTCAGACACACTGAATTTGATAGAAAAGAAAGTGGGGAAATACCCTCCAACGCATTGGTACAGGTGACTACTTCCTAAATATAACACCAGTATCACAGACATTAAGAACAGTAATCAATAAATGGGACCTCCTGAAACTGAAAAGTTTCTGTAAGGCCAACAATACAGTCAATAAGACAAAACGACAGCCTACAGAATGGGGAAAGATTTTCACCAACCTTACAAGTGACAGAGAATTGATCTCTAAAATATATAGAGAACTCAAGAAACTAGAGCCCAAACCCCTAAATAACCCAATTAAAATGGGGTTCAGAACTGAAAAGGGAATTCTCAGCAGAAGAATTACAAATGGCTGAAAGGCGCATGAAAAAGTACTCAGCAGCTTTAGCCATCAGAGAAATGCAAATCAAAACAACTTTCAGATACCACCTTACACCTATCAGAATGGCTGATATTAAAAGCACAAATGACAGCCTATGCTGGAGAGGATACGGAGCAAAGGGAACACTCCTCCATTGTTGGTGGGAGTATAAATTTGTTCAGCCACTCTGAAATTCAGTATGGCAGTTTCTCAGAAAACTGGAAATCAATCTTCCCAGGGATCCAGCAATAACACATTTAAGCATATACCCTAATATACCCTAAAGACATACATTCATACCCGAAAAGTATTAGCTCAACTATGTTCATAGCAGCATTATTCATAATAGCAAGAACCTGGAAACAACCAAGATGTCCTCAACTGAAGAATGGATTAACAAACTTTGGTACATCTACACAATGGAGTACTACTCAGCAGTAAGAAAAAATGATATCCTGAAATTTGCAGGCAAATGGATGGATATGGAGAATATCCTCCTGAGTGAGGTATCACAAACCCAGAAAGAGAAGCAGAGGACGTACTCACTCATTAGTGGACTTTAAAAAAAATAAAAAGAGAGAGATGCCATTGTATACAAGAACTCAAGGCTAGAACACAGCTAAATGACACAGTACTTCACTTCTGCATTGATGGCCTCTGGCAGGGGTGTGGATGAGGAAGGACTCTTTTTTTTTTTTTTTTTTTTTTTTTTTTTTTTTTTTTAAAGGGGCTGGCTACAGGGAGTTTATGATGTTCCAGTAAGTAAATGAGTAGCATGAATGAACATTTTTGTAAATGAGAAGATCATAAGAGTGGGTATGAAATTGAGAGGATTGATAACTGAGATTGTTGGGGTGCATGATATAAAATCACCAAATAATAAATTTTAAAACAAGAAAAAGGAAAAAAATAAGCATATACTATAAAATAAAGGGGGTGTTCATGTGTTAGCACATCCTTAAGTGGGTACTGTAGAATCAATTCCTTGGGAGATTTCAGTGGTTATTTTGATTAGCTGAAAAGGGCAGATCTACCTTTTTGTTTTGTTTGTGTATTTGAGACAGGGTCTCTCTTTTTAGCCTGTGTGCCATGGAACTTGTGCGTAGACCATGCTGGATATGAACCCAGAGAGACCCATGTGCCTCTGCCTCTTTAGCACTGGAATTAAAGGCTTGTGCCACCATGCCCAGCCATCTTTGGCTCATAGAAAGCACAATACAAGGGCCAATGATAGTATACAATGGCAGGAGCAACATCTTGATAATGACCATGGAATTAAGAAAGCACATTTCTTTTTAGGACATTGTATAAGGTCCCAAAAGAGCCTACTAAGACTTCACCCCATCTTGATGGGTGGTTTGGTGTTAGAACTAACTCACTTTAAAACTCGGAAAATTGGCTGAACTTGGTTGTTGATGCTCATAATTCTAGCACATGGAAGGTTGAGGCAGGAGGATTGCTGAGCTTGTACCATATAGTTTTGACTACCCAGAGCCTCAACAGTAAGAGCTCATCTAAAAAATAAATAAATAAAATAAAAACAATTGGAATACTACTTAGTTAGGTGCATTATTGACCCAAGCCTAAGTTTTCTATATAAGGGAAATACCCTACTTTAAAGAAGTTACAGTCTAGATTCCCTGTGACAGTTTCCATTCCTGTCCTCTCTGCTGTATGGTTGCTGTTGAGGGGTTCTTCTAAAAAGATCCACTTTCTCATTATCTGTTTTTAATTCATAAGTATACTTCCATTAACTTTTACTGTAAAATTAACTTTTTTTGGCTCACTTCTTTTAAAGTTGCCTTTTACCATCCAAGTTTTTGTGTTAATCTTTGTCTATTGTTCAGCATCTGGGGTCATTAATTCACTAATAGCATTGGAGAGGAGCTAAAGTTTTTTAGCACTGCATATTGACCTAATTAATGTCTTTTCTGAATTGTGCTAATTCTCCCATTAACCACTCTGAGGCCTCTTAAAGCTCCCCAGACCCTGCTGACATCTATCCAGAAGTGCTGTGTGATCAGAACAGGTTGTGATTGCTTTGGTTATATGGAAAGTAGCTGTGTTTTAAAAATCTTTGACAAAGTGTTTTTCTTCTGTTCATGGACTGTTTGGATTAATCATTGATAACTCTTGCATGTTATTTTGCCAGGTGCTATTTGTGCTTGCTCTGCCTTTCCTGGGCTCATCAAGGTACACACTACCACCACCCAACAGCTACGATTTGTTAGTAGAGGGGACTGACCACACATCAAGATTAGAAATGTTCTCTTTACCATTCTGTGAAAGATAATTGACTGTCAGAAAAAAAATCACTTTTTGCCAGAACCATCATATAATCATAGGGCCATGTTCATTCCTTAGGACCATGTATAGAAAGCTATGTAATGATACACTATACTGTTTTCACACAATCACAGCTATATGTGGGTCCTGCCACAGATGTGCTGCCCTGACCATGAGGTTATGAGGCACATAGAAGGTAAGAATCAGACAATCAGCTATCTTGGCTGAATGATAACTTAAAGCTTATTTCTGACTGAGCAGCTTCCATGCTATACAAATTCAGCAGTAGCCCTTACTCTTGGAGGCAATGATGCAAGAGTTGGTCCATAGAAATAGCATCAAAGCTTATACTTTTATATAGTTTTGTTTTATGTGTATGAGTGTTTTACCTATTTGTTTATCTGTACACCATGTGCATGTCTGGTGTTTGAGGAGGCCAAAAGAGGGTGTCTGCTACTCTGGAACTAGAGTCACAGATGGTTGCAAGCTGCCATGTGGATGCTGGAATTGAATCCCAGAATGTCTGGAAGAACAACCAGTGCTTTTAACTGATGAACCATCTTTCTAGCTCTCAAATTCATACTTTTAAAAATTACATACACACCTATGAGATTTTAATGTGGATGTGTGCATATTAAAGGGTTAATGGTGACTTATTATAAAATAGTCACAATAATACTGTCATAAAGATTATATAAATATTGTCTTATTTTAAGTCTCTGTAAATATAGTACTTATACATGATCTTTGTTGTGATGATATGAGTGATCCCACATGTACATGATAAGATAAAGTGAGCAGGACATAGGAATGGTGGTATAGCATTGTGGTTACCTGAACTTAAGCATTGTGATGTTTCAATGGTTGACACCCTTTAGGTGGCTACTGAATGGCTAATGGACATGTGAATAAACACATGGATACAATGGACAAAGCGATGATATATAACTAGGTGGAACGGACTGAGGTAACATGGGATTTCATCACACAACTAAAACTGTGCAATATAAACTTTGTGAGTCATTTATTTGAAGAAATTTTTATTTAATAATTTTAGCTCATGCTTCACCAGGAGTAACAGAAACTGCAGAAAGTGAAAAGTGTGAATAAGGAAGACTTAACATACACAGGCACAAATGCATGTCCCACTCAGTTACTGCTGTAGCACTGCACTTAGTCACAAAATGTAATTTTGTTTGTATCTGTAGGATGTTTACTCCTGTGTAGGAGAGACAATTTTGCATTAATAGCTAAGGACTAAAATTTGAAAACTAAAGAAATATAAAAACCTTGCTTAAAGAATTTCAGATGTCTCTCTGGTGCTTTACTTGATAAATATTCTAGCTTTTGTGATGGTCACTAGCTCCTATTTCTTTATCTTCTCTACTGTGTTTTCAGAGCACTGTCTGAACCACGCATCTCTGATGGCTTTGTTGTCTGGGACCTTGCAGAGCCACAAACACTGGCCATTTTGGGGCCTTCTGAAATTCACAGAAAAGGATTCCCACAGTTACATTCTTTGTGTCTGGTTCTTTTGCCCAACATAATGTTTGTGATTATCACCAGTTTCATTGTATGTAAGTGTATTTTGTCATAAAATTTTCCCTTGTGTGAATATATTGCAATATGTTTATCCATTCTATTTTTAAAAGATTAAAGAATATTTTATTTATGTGCATGTATTTTTTATGTGTATGCTACCTGCATGTAGGTGCCCAAGGAAGCTAGAACAGAGCATCAGATCTCTGAAAGCTAGATTTATAGCTAGTTCTGAGTCACCTGACATGAGAGTTGGGAACCAAACTCAGGCCTTCAGCAAGAACAGCATTTAAGTTCTTTCAGAACAGGACTGGTATGATCAGTGCCACTGTATGCATTTTTTTTATGCACAATTTATAAGTTTGCTATACATGTACCAAATGATGAAGCTGCTTCATCCAAAGGTATCCTCATCTTAGAAAACATGAGCAGAGCATGGAGTCTTGTCCATTTCATATTTCTCCTATGATTTATATTACAAGCCTTTCTCTTTTATCATTTCTAGTGGGTATTGGTGTTTAAGTGGTGGTAAATTAGCATTTTCTTGGTAGTTTGTGAGAGGTGCCACTTCTTTTTTTTTCTTTATTATTATTATTATTATGAACAAAGAAGTCACACTTTCTATCCTTGTATATCTTTATTCAAGGTCCCTTCCCCCTCCCACCACATCAGGTCATTCTTTCTTCTCCACAAATCCCCATCCCCTCCCTGGGCAGGCAGCAGAGAGTTCCTTGGTCCTACTGACTCAATATTGCTTAGTTCAGTCTCCAGTCCTGGCAGATCCAGTTTTCTCCCCACTCCCTCAAGAGTGAGTCAGGTGTTCCTCTAGGGGGAGTGGGATCCAAGGACTCAGCCTAGGGTGTTTTTGATCCCAAGCTGTTCAGTGGTTGTGGTTTGCAGCTTGGGCATGCTTGGCTTTTTTCTTGTTTGTTTGTTTGTTTGTTTGTTTAGAGACCACTAATGAGTGAATACATCCCCTGCTTATCTTTTTGAGTTTGTGATACCTCGCTCAGGAGGATATTCTCCAAGTCCATCAATTTGCCTGCAAATTTTAGGATAACATTTTTTCTTACTGCTGAGTAGTACTCCATTGTGTAGATGCACCACAGTTTGTTAATCATTCTTCAGTTGAGGGACATCTAGGTTGTTTCCAGGTTCTTGCTATTACAAATAATGCTGCTATGAACATAGTTGAGCTAATGCCTTTGGAGTACGACTGTACATCTTTAGGGTATACACCCAGAAGTGGTATTGCTGGATCCTTGGGGAGATTGATTCTCAATTTTCTGAGAAACCACCACACTGAATTCCAAAGTGGCTGAACAAGCTTACACTCCCACCAACAATGGAGGAGTGTTCCCCTTGCTCCGCATCCTCTCCAGCATAGGCTGTCCTCTGTGTCTTTTATCTTAGCCAATCTAACAGGTGTCAGGTGCTATCTCAAAGTTGTTTTGATTTGCATTTTCTCTGATGACTAAAGATGATGAGCACTTTTTCAGGTGCCTTTCAGCCATTCATAATTCTTCTGCTGAGAATTCCCTTTTCAGGAGGTATCACCATCCCTGACTTCAAGTTATACTATAGAGCTACAGTAATAAAAACAGCCTGGTAATGGCATAAAAACAGACTTGTGGATCAATGGAATAGAACTGAGGATCCAGACATTAACCCAAAAACCTATGAACACCTGATCTTTGACAAAGAGGCCCAAAATATTCAATGGAAAAAAGATAGTATATTTAACAAATGGTGTTGGCATACCTGGATGGAAGTGTGTAGAAAAATGCAAATATATCCGAGCCTATCACCTTGCACAAAACTCAAATCCAAGTGGATCAAAGATCTCAACATAAACCCAGCCACTTTGTACTTGATAGAAAAGAAAGTGGGAAATACACTTCTATGATTTGGCACAGGCGAACACTTCCTAAATATAACACCAGTAGCACAGACACTAAGACCAACAATCAATAAGTGGGATCTCCTGAAGCTAAGAAGCTTCTGTAAAGCCAAGGACACTGTCTATAGGACAAAACGACAACCTACAGAATGGGAAAAGATTTTCACCAACACTACAAATGATAGAGGACTGATCTCTAAGATATATAAAGAACTCAAGAATCTAGAGCCCAAAACCTTGAATAACTCAATCAAAAAATGGGCCACTTCTTATTTTCATTGACCATTGCTTAGCCTTTTCTTTGAAGCACTTTGAGTCTCTTTTGGTTTTCACCATTGCATAGGTTTTCTATAAAGTCTTGGTGGATTTAGCTGTTCACAGTGTAAGTATTCCTGGCATGCCACATGGTGGACCCAACATGGCTCTGGGTGAAGTAAGAATTCCAGGCATGTAAGGGCCACATGGTAAAGCCAATATGGTGCTGCCTATAGAAAGCACACCCCTAGGTGTGGCTATGTGGATCTGTGCCCACCCCTTCTCTTAAAAAGAAATGCCATGTGACAGCCCCGTCTGTCTCTCTTTCCCCTTCTCTTTTTCTTCCTCCTCCCTCTCTCTGTCTCTCCATCTTTCTTTTCCTCCTCTCCTGCTCTTTCCCAGGTACCCGCCTGCCTCTCAGTAACTCTCTGAAAAAAATCTCGTGTGGCATCTGGTAGTGAGTGTGTGTGTGTCTCCTCATGTGCAAAAAACTAACACACAGTATATCTCTATGTATGTTAATATCATGACTGTGACAGTGTCACTTGGCTGGTGATATCAGTGATGGAATTAATTGCAGTGCTCCAATACCAGGCATGTATCAGCTGATTCAATACTACTGCTTCTTTTGCAATTTTTTACTAGGCATAGGTTTATCCCCTTGAGGTTTATTGGTTTTGTGGGAGAGTGGTCAAGGTCCTCACATGGACTTTAAAGAGACTGAAAAGTAATCCTTTGGATTCACATTTTGGTAAAAGAAATGAAGGAGAAAGAGAACTGTAGATTCAGTGACCTCAAAATAGCAAGTCGTTAGAGCTCCCACATTCTCACACCACTATCAACTTTGTTTCCATCTTATTATACTTCTAATCTTTAGGTCAGGAATTAGCATAAAGGTTTTAGATATAGTACCTGATAATTTTAAAAGTTGAAAGAGGAGTCTCTATTTCAACATTGTTTTTATGTTTCAAAGCATTGGTAGAAAGAACTCTTGTAGCTGTTTTTTTTTTTTTTATCTTCTTGTTACTCTGTGGTGACATCAACACTGGACTGTTGCATAGACTGTGACATACATACCCTGGGTACTTCTGACTACAACATGTAGTGTCCATGTGACATTGTTGCCTACTAATATCACTCTATAGGTCTTTCCTTAGACATAATTTGTCTGCACTTATATTCTTTGACATTTTATCTTACTTATACAGATGTGTCTTATTTTTATGGCACTATAGATTGGTACTTGATTTAATAGAACATTTGTTACTTAGAGCAAACTTTCTCCCTGACCATACCATTTAGAGGTTGTTGATATTCAGAAAGAACAGACCTGGGAATGCAGCACTATCTAACTTCTATAATTATCTCCATGCAGAAAATAGTCAAGAAGCCAAAACCATGGACTGTTTGAAAGCCTGAATGATCATGTTCAAGGTTCTACATGTCTAATTATTTTTTAAGTTGTGTTTATTGATTTGATAGGAGTGAGAGGTGCTGTGAATATGACAGTGCACACCAGAAAGGCACAAAACAACTTGTGGGAATCTATTCTCGCCTTCCACCATGTGCTTCCAAAAGATGGAACTTATCTTTTCACGCTTGGTACAACTTAAGGTACACATTTTTCCTACACTTGTGATTCTTGAGAATTCTTTTACTAATTTAGTTTATATTTTGATGTCTCACATTCTGTTTGCATATGTACATGTATTTTCTGGAGAAAGGAGACGGTCTTTGGTTTTCATGAGATTCTCATAGTGGTGTCTTCAGATTCCTATCATCCTGTCCCCCTTACCTGTACCTTTACCTGGGCAGATGAGGCAACTGAGTTAAGTTCCACATCTATGGCTCTCAGAACCACAACCAGCATTATTGTTTTGACTCCCTGACAAGCATATCAGACAGAATTAGAAATTACAAAGGCTGGAAATTGGATAGGCAGAAAGCTACCTGATGACTCAATCTGTTAATGGGATTAGACTTTTTTTTTCCTTTCAAAATTCACTTTCAGTTATAATAAGAGGAATCCATGGAAATAGCAAAATACAAAACATTGCATTATTGCCACAGCATTCATTTATTTTGGAACTTGAAGGTAGTCTATAATTAGAATTCTGATAAAATAAATTTGATCTGCTCTCTTACTGAGCTAAAATTCCTTCTGACTTCTAGGATGTTTTTCATTAATATGGAAGAGAGCTCACTTCTAGTCACTTGAATCAGTTGCCTGCTGGTCTGGTACTCAGTTTTGTGTGGCAGAACCTTCCTGAGTCTGCATGATAATGGACCTTTTAAATCCTAAACAATAAACATTCACTGTACTACTCCACCCAGAGCAGAAATGCTCTTTAACCTCAACTCAGCCACAAGTAAGACTTGGAAATCAATTCCCTGTGCACAAGCTTCCTGCCTGGTGCATGTTTTACAGCAAATAATTTTAGTAAAATATCTGCCAAGCCTGTGTGTTTTAAATATGGTCAAGTTGAGATATTGTATAGAATATGGTATTCAACCTTTTGATGAGATTTCTGGTTTTATCTCTAGGATATATTTTAATTGAGCACAACTTTCTTTTTTTTTCATTGACAATTAGAACTAAAAAGCCTGTATGAAGGAGCAGATTGAGAGAGAGAGAGAGAGAGATAGAGAGGGAGAGAGAGACAGAGAGGCAGAGAGACAGAGAGACAGAGACAGACAGACACAGTGACAGAGAGAGAGAGAGAGAGAGAGAGAGAGAGAGAGAGAGAACATATACTGTGTTAGCTAGTTTTATGTCAACTTGACACAAGCTAGAGCCATTTGAAAAGCAGAAAAATCCCCCACCAGATAGGCTGTTGTGCAACCCTGTGGTGCATTTTCTTGACTGATGATTAATGTGGAAGTACATCCCCACCTTTAGGGTGGTGGTCCTGCATGCTGTAAGAATGTAGGCCTCACAAGTCTTGAGGAACAAACCAGTATGCGTTGTTGCCCCATGGCCCTGCTTCAGTTTTTGCCTCCAGGTTCCAGTCTTGACTTCCTGCCATGATTTTCCTCAATGACCTGAGAGCTATAAGAAAAAACACACCCCTTCCTTCCTATGTTGCTTTTGATTAAGGTGTTTTATCATAGCAATGAAACCCTATCTCAGACACACAATATGACCTCTGATTGCTTTAAAAATTGTTTCATGGAAAGCACATTTATCATTGTGCATATCAGAGTCTTTAGAATATTCTCATGCATGAAGTATCTGTTGTTAGCAAGTAAAGTTTGGTGTATTTGGCCCTAATGAGGAATATCTTTTCAGGCTGAGATGGAAGATCAAACAGATATATTTGAAATTTTCTCCTGCTAGATTTGAAGTTGGAGCTAGACTTCTTTATACCTCCTGGGCCAGAGCTCTATTATTTTGCTCTGCTCCCTAAGAGCTTCCAATTTTTTAAAATTCATGAGAACTTGAGGCCAGGAGGGCCAAGTCTCAACTGTTTTCAGTTACAGGACCACTCAAGGGCAAAGAACCCATACTCAACTATTTCTGTTGGAATCACCCCCCTGCAACACACACACACACAACACTCCAAAAGTACTGCAATTAGTGACAAACTGATGCTGCTTTGGGGAATTTCAAGGAGCTGGTGTGTGTTTTTCATTAACATAAGAAAATTAGTAACTTATGCCAGAATCTGAAGCATTAGCTATGTGAAACTATAATATGAGCCATAATGCACAGGAGAGCAACTCTAGACAACACACGGGTCTTCTTGGACCATCCTAAGACACATGTCTCAAAGCAAGGATGTGTGGGGCAGTCGCTCTAGTGGCATTGTGTTCTGTTCATTGTAAATAATTGTCCCGCCTAGCCTACTGGTTTAATAAAAAAAACACTGTTTGGCTGAAGACAGACAGAAAGTGTGGGTGGGGCTACTAGACTAAGAAAACTCTGGGAACAGGAAGAACAGAGCAGAGATGCTACAGAGATGCTGCAGAGAAGCCAGAGAGATGCCATGAAGACATCATGATGAGATTGCAGCAAATGTAGAGTAAAGAAGTTGAAATGCTGCTTCGAGAAAAAGTATTGAGCCGCATGGCTAAACAAAATAAGAAAGATGAGTTAGTTTAAGACTAAAGAGTTAACAAGTTACATGTCTGGGATGCCTGAGTCCTAGGTCAATCAGCATAAAATTAATGTAAGCGTCTGTGTGTCTCTGTGGGGCAGTGGGTCAGAACCTCAGGGCTAGGCTGGAAAGCTGGGCCAGAAACATCATCCTACAAGTCACAGATCAACTAACTCTGATGATATTCACCCATTCTCTCCTCTTTATCTCTTCTTTCTGCACATATTGGCTTTGAGGCAAGTCTTTTCTCGAGTTTTAATCATACATTCTAATTACAAATGAGGATCTCTCTAAGCTTATTGTATGCCTTTTATTTTATATTTCAAGTGCTCATCTCAAAAGAAAGGATAAGGAAAGCATGTTCCAAGCCTATTGTAAGGCATGGATTCTACTTGAAAATCACCACAGTGTGTTAGAGATAGAGACGGATACAATGAGCTCCTTTATCACTGTCGTGATTAAACAAGATGAGTAGGAGCTGACTACAAGCTTATCACTATTCTATGTTGTAAAATTGTCCAAGAAGAAAATGCAAATACAAACAAAGAGTTTTAATGAATTGGTATAATAAAGTACCCAGGCAACAGAAAACTGGTAGCTACACTCTGGTTCCTTCCCAGTGGGTGACTTGATTCTGACTCCCCTAAATATAACATTTAAAATATTAAAAATTAGGTCTTTAAAAACTAGCATTTCTTTAGAAAGAAATTCATATTGTTTTCATTCATATGAAAGTTAACACTGAATTTACTATAAGGCACAAAGAACAAAGACAATGTCCTTATAATGCTTTGTCCTCTGTGAGCTTTTACAAATATTTGGATCATTTTCACTGAGTGCAACGGATAATTTGGAGAGGGTATGTTGTTGTTTGTTTTCGAAGGTGGGTCATTAATATTAGAAGTTTGTCTTCCACCAACCTTACAATTATGTTCCAATTGAGGTTTCTACTGTCATCCCAAAGTGAGATTTAAATTGTAACAGTGTAAACATTATTCTAGACAGGACCATGCTTTTTTCTTCTCTGTGATATAGCAAAATTCCCGTAGGTCTTCTCTAAAACAGATACATTTCTGATCACATAGAAATATTCTAAGTTTTGCCTGGGTATGATGCTGCATGCCTTTATGCCCAGCACTGAAGACACAGAAGCAGGTAGATCTCTGTAAATTCAGGACCAACTTGGTCTCCATCAAGTGTTCCAGGTCAGCCAGGGTACATGGTGAGACCCATCTCAAAAATCAAATAAAAAAATAAATATATACTAAACGCCAATGGCTCTCCTATAAATAAAGGATCTAGGCTAACATGTGATGAGTTGCCCTCTGGCTTTGGGAGAATTAGTTGTAATTTTAGACCTTAACAGAATGAAAAGTGTAGGTGATACTAGGCTATTTCATTTAGATCTCACCTCTAAGGTACTTGGCTGCTGGAAAGCATTCTGCAATGGATCCTCTCTCACTAACGGGAAAATCCAGGGCATTCTTGTTATTACCTATTCTGAGATTTTGAATGTTGCCTTGAACATACTCCACAGTGGGAAACTCTTCTATGACCTTTCCTATGGGATTTCAAAGTGTACCTTCATACTAGGTACTTATGTTCCACTAAGGAAGGGGATGGGGGTGGGGAAACCAGCATCTAAGCTGTCTTGTTTATGTGACAGTTCAGCTTTTGAAAGAGAAAATTGTTTTTTTAGGATTGTGATTGCTTTACTGAGTACCTGCCTGAAGCTCTGAGATCTTACTGTATTACTGCCTCCTAGGCTTTCTGAAGACAGAAACAATGGATTTGGTGAAGACTCACTAATCTTCAGGTTTACAGAACCTCTCTGTCTTCCTCTAAATGGCTCCCAGAGTGTGAGGACTGCATCTTAGGTTCAATTTGTATGTCTGCCAAATTTAGGTAACAAGCGACTGAGAAGTATCTTTATTCTTGTAACAAAGCCAAAAGTATCATAACAACTTGGTAATTTAAGGGTGGCATTACTGTAATGGAATCTAGTTTGCTAGGTTGCTTTGAGGGGTATGGACACTGTGCTACTTGTAATTCATGAGAAGGTCAGAAACCATTGTTAAAACCTGAGCACATCTGAGCTCCCTGCAACAATTTGATAACATTGTGTTGTGTCCATGGAGGTTCCAAAATATGAGATTTTTCTGGAATTTCCAGTCTCTGGAGACATCATGCTGAGGATATTCTATAAATCTGAGGCATTTGAATGAGTTGATGAGAAGCTTTTGTTTAGAGAGATGCCCTTTAAAGTCCTGGCGGACTCAAACCAACTGGCTTTTACTACATGCTGATCTGACCTCACTCCTCAAACAATTGTGATGAGAATCTAATTCTCAATTCATTTTAAAAAAATCCTTTTGTGCTATGTGCTTTCAGCCATATGAATACGATAGAAACTTCAAAAATGTTAAAGAAATGGTTTACCTGCATACAGGGAAATGTTAAGGAATTTCTAGTACAAATAAAAGGAACAAAGAGGCAAATTTTTATAGTACTGAAATACACAAGGATCTGCAAAGGAACCCTGACTCGGATTAAATAGGAATGTTTTCGGGAGGCTTATGTAGAGACACAGAGTTTGCCATGAGAGAAAATTGGCCACAGCCATGGAGCAGGGCTGCTACCCTGAAGCTTCCTTCACCTTCTGTTTTCAGTCAGGATTCTTTGATGGTCCGCAGGTTTCCAAGAGGCCCTCACAACGCATCCCTGAAAGTTGTAAGGCTCACCCATCTAGAGCATACCTAGATGAAGAGTCACACCTTTTCTAAAATGTTGATGGGTGTCTGAGATCCTCATCTTTGGAGACGGCTTCTTGCTGAAGTTAAAGTACAATATTGAGATTGATAAAGATTGAAAGATATGGGAGAAAGAGACTGAGCTAGTTCATGTAACAGCTGCAACCATTCCCAAATGTTTTTCTGCATAATCATGCAAGAAATTCATCATGCATTTCCTATTAAATATTCATGCAACTTGCTCCATAGGAGGGCTGTGGTATTTATTAATTCCCTGGTGTCGGTAGGTTTTGGTACATCTCCTGCCAGCAATAAATGTGTCATGCCTAGCAAATTCAATTCTTGGCAGAAAGTATTAGAATATAATACTTGCTTACAGGATATTGCGAGCTTTAATTGTGCCTAAATGATTTTCAAGTCTATCCTAAAATAAGCAACCAATTCCTTTTGCTTTGGGATGAAAGAAAAGGTCAGAGGGGTGGGAACTGATGGGTAGAGAAATGCTTCACTAAATTGCTCCATCTTTATGAGGGCTGAGCCATTTCTATGGCATGCTAATAATTACTATACAAAGACATTAGCTTTCAGGATTACCATCTAGTAGAGGCCTCTGCTCTTCCATGCAATG
Organism: Sigmodon hispidus; assembly: GCA_004025045.1. Taxonomy (NCBI): domain Eukaryota; kingdom Metazoa; phylum Chordata; class Mammalia; order Rodentia; family Cricetidae; genus Sigmodon; species Sigmodon hispidus. The sequence goes on from PVIH01007571.1 coordinate 69,776, forward strand.
GGAAGTCCCTTATCCCAAGATGTTGTAAAAGTAAAGGATGAAAGAAAAAAGTAATTACTAAAAATTATCCCCACATTATTACATTATAATTATGTTCCTAAGCTGTCAAAATGAATCTAGATTTAGTCCATTGGGCTGCTATAATGAAACACGATAAACAACAGAACTTATAAACAAGGGATTTCTCACAGCTCTAAACGCTAGGCAGTGTGGTGAAGGCCTGCTTTCTGCTAGTAGGTAAAGCCTTTCCATATTGTCCTGTGTGGAAAATCTCATGTGTGACACATGCCCTAATCATGAGAATTCTGATCACTTGATCCAAGTATCTCCCAAAGGCCCCACTATATAGCAGTATCACATAGGAGAAAGACTATTGATATATATTTTTTGGGTGAGTGCAAGCATACAGACAGTAGCAAGGCTGACACCTGCCCTTCTGAATGCTTTAACGTTGGTGGATGTAGGATAAGGTGACATGTTTTCATTTTCAAGACATTCTTTCATACAAATATTTCCTTATGACTTTCATAAGATATTAAACTAAAGGAAATAAAGTGATATTAAAAGTCATAGGCACCATCTTTGAAAATTCCAAAAGTTTAGTTGGTGGAAAAAGGTATTCATATGTTGTACCACTTGAGGAACAAACACAAACTAAATAATGTAGAATGGTCTGCATTCCTAATGTGAGTCACACTAATCTTTATAAAACACTTAAATGTTTGGTTTTTCATTGCACACTCTACCAAGGAAGATAATGGCCACTTTTTTTTTTTTTTTTTTTTAAAGTGGAACATTGGATGGTGGAGTGTCCTTCATAGTCTGATAATGAGCAGCTTGGTTAGATGTTGTGATTCTTGGATAAATGAGACACAAAATAACTCCAAGACATCCCTGCAGAGGATGTATCTTCCATATCAAGGGTCCCCCCAACTCATGTAAGAAACAATATGGATTTTCATTTCTGATTCTGTCAAAATAGTTTACAACAGACCATTTTCTAGCCTGAAACAGAAAACCTAGATAAGCCAAACCAAAACAAACAGTTTAACTAACAAGGGAAAGCTGTAGAAACAATAAGAACTGAGAAGGGGATAGTCAAAGATAGAGATTTCAATGATAACATTTGTTTTGTTTTGCCCGCCCCCTTCTTGGGGTATTGTTAATTCTGGGTACAAGAAAAGAAGCAAGGAAATTGGAATTTGGCCCTTGAGGGGAGAGCTGCTGCTAGGAAAGAGAAAGATCCAGGCTAAGAGCTTTGTAGTAGGAAGGGAGATGGTGTAGTTGCTAGGCAAAGGTATGCAGAAAAGTGGGAGTGGTATACAGCCAAGCACAGAGCCAAACACACCTGGAAATCTCAAACTAAGCAGAAAGTCTGCAGTATCCAGAGAAGATGCTGAGTAGTCTCATCATGCTGAAACATTCCACTAACTTGAATCACTTCAACCTAATCTGATTAGGTCGACCAGTTACCCCATCTTTGTCTCAGGTATATGTGTGGAGGCTGAACTTTTTGCAGATGGAGTTAGTATAATGTGAAGCGTCTATAGAATGTGAGCATGCACATGCAAATTTATAGAGACATCTATACGTAGTCTCCTGCTCTATTACAAAACAACTGGCTGGGTTAAAATCTAGAATAATATGATCAAAGTTGAGATGAAAAAATAAGTGAAAGAAAATCATTTCCAGATGGCATAGATACTGATATTAGCATTCAAGGATCTTTGGCAACTACTCCTAATGCCAGCTACTTGGGAAGCTGATTCTGAACCCAGGAATCCCAGACTAGTTTGAATGATAAAAGGAGACCTTGCCTCAAAATGGGAAAAAATAAGGCAAGTTGAAAGATTTCATCCAAGATGTATTACTAAAAGAATTAGATGAAAATTTGGGACAGAAAACCAATTAAGAATTCAACAGCTGGGCTTTATAGCAAAATAGGTTACAGGATAGAAAGAGAATAAAGTAACAAAAATACAAGTAATGCATGAAAAACAGCCAAAGTTGATTTAATTCAATAAAAATTAAGAGAAAAGTACAAGCAACAATTGAAGACATACTGCATTAATAAAATTTCCTCTATACTGAGAAGCATACAAATTTAAGTTGTTTATCAAACCTAAGTAAATAAATTTTTTTAAAAAAGTATATTAGCCAGCTTTCTGTCACTGTTATGAAATTCCTGAGGAAAAAGAGGAAAAAAGAGCTATTTGACCCAGAGCTTCAGGTTTCCAGTATGTGGTCACCTGTGCCCATTGCTTCTGGGTCTTTGAGGAAAAGAGCATGGAAAAGAGTGTTGTTCACCTTGTAGAACCAGAAAGCAGAGCCAGAACAGGAGGAAGTAAACAGGACCCCCAGGGACCTTTCAAGGGCATGCCTCTAATGGCCTATGTCCTTTAATTAGGCCCTGATTTCTAAGTTTCTGTTATTTCCAAAGAGTCCATTAAATTGTAAACCCATCAATATTCCTTTCACTTCCCAAAGTCATACCTTTTAACATTGCTCCTAAGGGCACTATGCCTTCACTATGTGAGACTTTGGAGGGACATTTTATATATCTAAGCCATGATTCCTTTGTACCTGAAAAACTGTTGTAGCTGAGTGTGATGGCACATGATTGTAATCCTAGTATCAGAGAGACTAAGACAAGAGGATTGCAAGTTCAAGACCAGCCTGGGCTATACGGAGAGGCCCTATTAACCAAATAATCACAAAACAATAACCAAAGAAAATGACACTAAAATCTAAGTAATCTAAATGGGTTCCTTTCCTTGGAAGAAACTGCAGGTAAATTATGGTCAACTTTTTTATAGAGCTTAAAGCTAGGGACTAACAAAATGACATCTTTAAAGAGATAGAGAAAACAAAGTGCCCACTAACCTGGAATTTTATGCTCAATTAGAGCAAAATTAGTCTCTAAGAATAATCTGAAGTAGAGACTGGAGCGATGACTCCACAATTTCGTTTCCAAATCACCAGAGTTGGATTTCCAGCACCCACATGGCAGCTCACAACATCTATAACTTTAGTTTCAGACAATTTCATATCCTTTTATAACCTCCATGAGCATTGCACACATGTGGTGCCTATTATATATGTAGGTAAAACACTCACAGAGACCAAATAAAACTTTTAAAAATTAAAAAAGAATAACATGCAATAAAGATTTTTTCAGGAACAAATAGAATTTTTGATAGTGTACTTTTACCAAATAATTCAAAACCAAAAGAAAAACAAACAAAAATACTAAATATAGTACTCTTGTAGGAGAAAAAGTAGTCTAAATAGACAGCCAGAAACACATGAACAAATGCACAATCTCAGAATAGGCAACTGTATGAATAAAGATATATGAAATCTTGTTTGTAAAAACCACCAGCATTGCTGTCTATTGAGTGCACAGTAATATAGAAATTAAATGCATAATGAGTATAGTGTAAAAAGGAAGCAAGGACTATGTGGACAAGAAGTGTTCTAAAGTCCCCTGCAATTAGAAAACTCATAAAGAAATTGTCAAAGTGAAAACTGCAATCTCTAGGACTGAACTACAGGTGCACAGAGAAAATGAAGTTAAGAAGAAGGAAATTTGACTCATTGTAAACAAGACAAGACTAGAGAAAATGCATAAAACAGGGTAAAATAAGAAATAAACAGAAAGTAGAAATGATAAATTCTAATTAAAAATAATAACATTAAAGCTGGACTGAAGAGGCAGGATAGGGGTAAAGGTGGAGTTGAGGGGCATGCCTTTAATCACAGTACTGGGGAGGCAGAGACAGGAGGATCTCTGTGAATTCCAGGCCAGTCTGGTCTACAGAATGAGTTCCATGTTAGCCAGGGCTGTTACATGGAGAAACCCTGCCTCAAAAGAAACAAACAAACAAACAAAACAAACCAAAAAAAAAAAAAGAAACCATTCAATGAAAACCATGCATAAAAACATTAAAACTGAGAAGTTCAGACCACATTAGAAATAAAACTCTAATGAAGAAGTTGGCTTGAAATTAAGGATTTATAGAGATCAAGTTGAAAGGTTGGAAAAGGTAACCAATGTGAACACTGCACTGAGAGACATTTCAGAAGAGTAAATGCACGGGAAGATACCATGCTTTTACGATTATAGCCACCCAATAATATAGTTTCAAAATATAGTTGCAAATAGTATTAGAAATAAAAGATGGACCAGAAAAATCCATAATCATAGAAGGGCATTTTAGCTCATGATTAGCAGATGGTAGAGAGGACACAGCCATCAGTAAAGCAATAGAAAGTTTGAATGATTGAAATGCCCAACTTTAGCTGATTTATATTTATAGTACAATGCTTAGTGATGTTAAAATTGTAAGTTCTTTCAAGTTCAAAGGGAACATTTGCCGAGATTGGCCATATGTTGGGTCATAAGCAAGTTTCTACCAGTTTCAAAAATGCAATCATTCCGAATCTGTTCTTTGAATATGTGGTGGAGTTGAGCTTTAAATGAATTAGCATTAAAGTTCCTGACTTTTTCAATGAATGTACTTTTAAGAGAAGTCATCCGCAGAAGTAGAGAAGTTCATGCTGAATGATGAAGAGGGTACAACTCACTAGAACTGTGTTATACACTGGCATTCTTTAAAGACACACATAGTAGGCAAGATTACATAAAGGAAATAATCTTGACTTACATTTCAGGAACCCAGGGAAATAACAGCAATCAGAAAGAAGAAAGAAACTGCCAGAATGACAGTTCAGTGATGAAAGAAAAAAAACCCTCAAAGTAAACAAAAGGAATAAAGTTAAATTTTGTTCTTTGAAAGGTTAATACAAAAAGACCAAAAACCCAGCAGGGTTAATCACGAAAAAGAGAGAATGTGTGTGTGTGTGTGTGTGTGTGTGTGTGTGTGTGTGTGTGTGTGTAAAATGTTATATATGGACAGCAGACACTACTGTGGACCACATTTATATTTAATATAAAAATCTTGGTCATTATAGACCATTTTCCTCAATGAGTTTGACAATTTAAAAGAAACATTGTACTGGTTTGTTTTTAAGAAAAATATTTGTTTGTTTGTTTGTTTATTGTCAGTTTGACACAAGCTAGTGTCACCGCAGAAGAAGGAGCCTCAGTTGAGAAAATGCCCCGTCAGATTAGGCTATAAGTAAATTTGTGGGGCATTTTCTTGATTGATGATTGACGTGGAAGAGTCCAGCTCACTTGGGTGGTAGCACACCTGGCTACATCCTACTGAGTTCTATAAGATAGCAAGCTGAGTCAGCCATAGAGGCGCAAGCCAGTCACTAGTGTTCCTCCATGGTCTCTGCTTCACTTTTTGCCTCTAGGTTTCTGCCGTGAGTTCCTTCCCTGAATTCACTGCATGATGCATTATGTAAATTATAAGGTAAAATAAACACTTTCTTCCTAAGTAGCTTGTTGGTCATTGTTTTAGCCACTGTTCTCTTGCTATAAAGAGATACCATGAACAAAGCAATGGTTACAAAAGAAAGCATTTAGTTGAGGGCTGGCTTGCAGTTTCAGAGGCTCAGTTCATTATCATCCTGGCAGAGAGTATGGTATTAGAGCGGCAGCTGAGAGGTGCATCTTGGGTCACAGGCAGAGAGAGAAAGAGTGAGGGGAGAGAGAGGCACCTACACACACAGACACTGGGACTGGGTTGGGTTTTTGAAACCTACCCCCATTGACACACTTCCTCCCAACAAGGCCACACCTTCTAATCCTTCTCAAATACTGCCACTCCCTGGTGACTAAGCATTCAAGTGTATGAACCTATGAAGGCCATTCTTACTTAAATCACTAGAGTCATGCTGTCTTATCAAAACTAAGAAACCCAACTAAGATCCATTATTCCTGGAGGGGAAGGGGAAAAGTTAACAATTAATTTCGTCTTTTTACTTAATAATAAATTGAGTCCACTATTTAAAACATTTCCACATAGACAGCTTTAAGACTCCATTAAGTTATTTCAGACATTTGAGGAGGAAATGATAACAACCTCAAACTGTATAAACTCTTCCAGCATAAGAAGGAGGGGCACTGCTCAGTCTGTTACACGGATCCTGTATAATCCTACCATTAAAGCCTTCAAGAGAGTCATAGGAACAGAAAATTAAAGCTAATTCTCTTCAAGAATTTAAAAACAAACCCTCTCAGTCCAATAATAAATCACATTGAGTAACACACACACAAAGAACAATTTACTAGTAGCAAGTGGAGTTTCTAGCAAGAATATCGATTTTTTTTTTAAAAAAAGAAAAGATTCAGGAAGTCCAATAGAAATAGATATGTTTATGAAGGCACTTCATGAAGGGAGACATGTAATTTGCTACAAATCTATGGAACAGCCCTCAATTTCATCAAACTATAGGAAAAGTAAATTAAAACCATAATGATAGCTATTATGAACCCATATGAGGCTGTGGAAAGACTGGGTATGAGTGAACGTGGGTTATAACTATCTTCAAGGACCATTTGAAAGTTTCTTTTAAGGCTGATTTGAAGATTCCACTTGTAGTTTTATATGTAACCCAAGTCCATTTATATGTTTACCAATAATATTATATATAGACAAAATTGTCCTTCATAGCACACAATTCATGATGGCATCAGACTAGAAATAAACTAAATGTCCATCAAAAGTACACTGAATAAATAATATCTGCCAGAAGCTGTAGTAAGCAATGTGTCCCATGTACAGTTAATGCAACTGGTTGACCATCAGATAGAGATGCCCCTTGAAGTAGGGGAATGGAGACATTTCTCCAAGATAGCTTGAGGTAGTTAAACCCACTAACCATATGGTGAGGAGGAGAGAGGAAGATAACTTTAATTCAGATCTTAACATCAATTTCTTGTTCATCTCTATTCCCCTTACACCTGTCAGGCTGCATATTCCCAAATGATGAGCCAATTTGCTTGCTCCATTGGTTTGACTTTACAATTTCATTTTTGTTGGTTTGTTTTAGTTTTGTTCTAATCTATAGCAGGGAATGCTAAAAAGACTCAGAAGAAAAAACCCCAAATTTTACTAAAAATAAAATTTTATAACATTTAAGAAAGTGATGCATGTTCACCATTAATACCTATTTTCTTGATTAAAATTCCAATTATCTTTCGGGTGTATGTGATTTGGGATGTATGTATAGATGTGTCTTCACATATACTCTGTCAGCAAAATATTTCCTTTCTATTCCTTCCTTTTGATCAGAGTTCTCAGTGTATGTATCTAAGGTAAAAATTGAAGCTTGCTTATTTTCTTGGTCAATTTGAATTCTGTTTCTACTTAGTTAATATCCTGAAAGTCATTATTAACTTCCAGTGGAAACAAAGAATGACATTCATGAACTTTTTTCATAGCACATAAATATAAGCTTATCTGAGTCAAATATTGATGGTTATATGTTGTTAATATATACTTATGTGACCTGAATGTTACATTAGAAGAATCAATTTGGAAATGTAATCATAAATCAAAGGTAATCCCATTTAAGACAGTTTATAATTTTAACTCTCAGACTGTTGTATATGGTCAGTTATATTAGTGTTCTAAAAAAAAATCTTTCATTATTTTGGCAAAGAAAATAGTGCAGTTTAGGAACATATATACCAACTTATCACATGGAGATCTTATATAGGTAAGACAATAAATCATAGCTCAAGGCACAAAATCTAAAGACTTTCCAAAATGACTGCCTGTGAGGATGGAACAGTATTTCTGGAGCACTAGGCACTGCATGGGTGCCTAATTAAGCATTCTCATATTCTCTTTGAGAAAACATCTCCATCCATGCGCTGTGCTAAGACAATGAGCAAGTGGGTGGTCCAAGGCCTCTGCTGTTCTCATGTGGGACCCTCAGTGGTGCATGCTGAAGGAAGGCTGGAGGGACCTTCGTGACCGGGGCCTTCAAGTGTCTTCTACATTCATGCATCCTCCCTGAGGTGCTTGGACTTCTTTGAGGACAGTTTGGATTTATTCTGGAAATTCCAAATGTATGTCTGGGAATCTGCATTGTTTGCTTCTCACTGTGTTTCTGTCAGTTACCACTCAGAGACCTAAGATCTGTTTTCTCAGAGGCCATCTGGTCAACCCCATCTTTAGATGAGGAAGACAGAGCTCAGAGAGGAAATACTGTTTGAAATGTCACTGAGTTGCTGAATACCATTGAATGGCTGAGATTCAGATCTTATCTCTTCCAGGCCAACCTCATTTCCACCCCACAGGCAGCTTCTGAATGAACTTGTTTTGTTCAGTGAGTATACTCAACTAAGAACAATGCTATGTTCTAAGGCACGTGGTTTCACATACCCATGAAGTTCTCTGAACTCAGATTGTGATGACTTTAAAATCATCAGAAGAGGAGAAATCCACCAGATACAGAAGAATTAAAAGCAGTTTCTTCTTCGCTTTATAAAGTAGTAAGGCTAAAATGACCCAGATGTACCCCTCCTAGGAATTTATCCAAAGGACTCCAATCCTACCACAAGGATACTTGCATATCACTGTTCATGGCTGCTCTAACCAAACAGCAATGAAGTGTACCTAGCTTACATGCCCATCAGTAGATGAACAGATAATTAAGATGTGGCATGTACATATAATAGAATTTCATTCTGCACAAGAGAAGTGAAATTTTTAGAACTAAATCTGGAAATTATTACATTAAGCAGAATAACTCAGACTCAGAAAGACAAATCCTGAGTTTTGTCTCATACGTGTGGATCCTAACTTGTGTTTTATAGAATGCATATGTGTGTGGTAGGCATTCATTTGTGTGTTTCTTTACATGTGCACATGGAAGCTAGAGGTGTATGTCAGACGTCTCTCTTAATTTCTCTTTGTTGTGGGATATTTATACACTGTGTGAAGATGTATTGCCATGACTGGTGTAATAAAAGGCTGAATGGCCAATAGTTAGGAAGTAGAGGCAGAACTTCCCAGCAGAGAAAGAAAAACTGGGAGAAGGAATCTAGGCACAGGATTTCACCAGCAGACTCAGAGTAAGTAGTATGTGCCATCTAAGAAGAGATAACCAAGTCATGTGGCAGAATGCAGATTAAAAAATTAACTTATAAGAGCTAGTTGGGAAAAAGCCTGAGCTAAGACCAGTTTTCATAATTAATCAGTCTCTAGGTCATTATTTTGGGCTGGTGATCCAAAGATTGTTGGACAAGAGAGATTGCTACACTCCTTATCTTATATTTTGAGGCAGAGTCTCTCACTTGAATATGGGGCTGGACAATTAGGCTAGTCTAGCTTGCTCTAGGAATCTCTCTTCCAAGAACTCTGAGAATACAGGTGGGCCATCATGTCTGTGCACCATTTAGATTGACAACAAGGGATATGAACTTCAGTCTTTATTCTTACATGGGAGGTGCTTTACCTACTGAGCCATCTCCCAAGAACCATTTTCTAGCCTTTAGTGTGTGTGTGTGTGTGTGTGTGTGTGTGTGTGTGCGCGCGCGCGCGCACGCTTGAGCAATACACTATCCATTTTGAAGCTAGTAATGGGACCACAGAGAGAATAAAAGGCATCGAGGAGGGGCAGGGAGGCAATGGAACTTATGTGACCTGAGATTAAAAAGGAGGAAACTTGAGGTAGAAAAGTAAAGGACGGTGGACAGGACAATGAGAGAGAAGAGTGAGTAGAAAAATCAATACAAGCAAGTTACATTTAAAGATACTATTATGACACCTACCACCATTCACTCCAACGTTAGTAATACTGAGAAAGAAAGCAGGAAGACTGGGGAATCAAGAAGTTATCCTTTTAAATCTTTTCACAACACTTAGAAGTATGGTTGAGATGCAAATATTTTCTAGCCACTAAAAAGAGATTAAAAAGCAGTTTATTAACTCACAGCCCAGGAACCAGCTTTGTGTATAAGCCAGCAATATCCCAGCCTTCTGCTCTCAGTTTCTTTCTGTTGATGTGATAAAATACATCACCTCACTAGTGGAAAGGGTTTATTTGGCTTATACCTCCAGGTCACAATCCTCCATTGAAGGAAAACAATGTAAGGACTCTGTTTGCTGGCTTTCTCTGTGACTTCTCACTCACAGATTCATGCTTACCCAGCTTTCTTACTCATCCACAGGGCCACCCATCTAGGCATGTGCAACCCACGGTGGGCTGGGCCCTCTGCATCAATTAATAATCAAGGCTCGTACTCACCGTCTGATTCAACCATTTGGCTTTCTTCTTAGAAGGCTGTAGATTGTGTCAAGTTGCTAACTAAAACCAACCAGGACACCGTTCTTTACAAAATCTTGTATTTACACATGATGGACTTTTTTATAACCTAAAACTCCATTGGTCCAAGCGTTTAAATGTTGAAACAATTAAAATAATGGTTAACTTTTATAAATCCAAGAGCCACTGGTTGACCAGGTAAGCAGTGGGTATAGGCATAGTAGATGCTCCATTGAGGTCCAAGACCACCAAGCAGTATATAGTTTGTGGTTTCATTCTTCTCACTGTGTTCTCATTCAAGTCAATGTGCAGAAACATAACCAACACGACCAAATATGAAGTTTCTCTGCATTTGAAAATCTTCTTCGTGGAAGCACTAATAGCAATAACATAAACTTTATTCTTTTTGAGTGCATATAGGTCAAATTATATGCAAAGACAAACACCACTCAGCCCCTCATAGCCCCTTCTTTTCTACCTCTTCCTCTGCTTCCTGCTCCTGGACCTCCCTCACTCTGTGTTATGAGGAAATGTCAGCAGGTCCAATCTTCTGAGGGTCTCCTCAGCTGTTCTATTTTAACATAGCAACTGTTGTGATCAGAGAACAGCATTCTGTAGCAGATGCCTAGGCTTGACCATCCCTAACCTCCCACTCATGCTTAGCATAGACTGCATCCAGCTGTCTTGGCTCTGAACTCCCATACTCTTGCCAGAGTTTATACTTGGGGGGACCTCCCCTAACCTAGGCTATGCTTCTCAGATTTTAACCTGGGGTGCAGGAATCTCCAAAAGTGATTCGAGGAGGGGGGATGTTAAAATGCAGTGGGTCTAAATACAGCCTTACTGATACGTAGCCAAGAATAAGCTTGACTACTCCTGTGTGCAGGGATATGAGCCACTGTACTCAGTTTATAGAAAACTGGGGATCAAACCCAGGGCTTCATATATGCCAAGTTCCCAGCCCCAGGGTTCTGCTCTTCTCAGATGCTATCAGGCAGTGTGGAGTCTCTTGCAGCCAGCAAGCCTCTGGGGTCTTTCAGCACAGCCCACCTCTCCCTCCCCACTTCCTTCTGTCCTGTTTTCTCTTCCCCTAGTCTTGCTTGCTTTCTGTTGCTGTAATAACTGGAAACCCCAGGAACTGGTGGTTCTCCCAGGTAAGAAATTTGCATCTTAACGATGGTTTCCTCTCCTTCCCTCTAAGGTTATTCCTCTGTTCCTTTTATAAGTAGCTGGAGAAGGGACAATATTCATGAGAGAGGAGGGATAAATATTGAAGTTGGGACAGGAAGAAAGATTTCTGGTACTGAAAATTTTGCAATGACTATTTTATGTCAGTGGTTCTCAACCTGTGAATTGTGACCTCCACAGGGGTGGGTCCTTTATCAGATATCCTGAATATCTTATATTTACATTATGATTCATAACAGTAGCAAAACTACAGTCTTAAGGTAGTAACCCAAATTTTATGGGTGGAGGGGGTCACCACTACATGAGGAACTGTATTAGGAAGGTTGAGAATTATTATTATTAGAGTCACAGTATTAGGAAGGTTGAGAATCACTGATTTATGGTATAGGTCTATTTATTGAGCACATAGAATAATGAATTCTTTTCTTTTATGAGTCTGTCTTTTATCCTAAAAGTAGGTTATGAATGCCAGCACAGTATTTCCTGTAGAAAATGTTGATTAGCTTTGTGTGTAATTGAGCTGTTAATAGGCAATCCTGTAGCTTTGGGAAATAAAACAAATATTGACAAAGCCCAGTGAAATGGCCTGGTGATTATCATATCCTTTCTCTCACAGATCAACTGGGGCCCTCCCATGGCAACCTTCAGGCACTTTGCCCTTGGGGAGAGATCCAATAATCCAAATTACCAGCTCTTGCTTTCCAAGTTTAGAAAAAATTCTCAGGGAAAAAAAAATCCATTTTGTTAATCAAAATTATAAATAGCCTTCCCCATAATATTACTTACTTATTGCTACAATGTTTTTACATATGAAGATGTTGAATCATAAGGTTTAATTGTATGGATAACATCTTAAACATTTGCTATCTAAGGGAGTCAGTGTCCATCTTATAGAAATTCGCAGTTTTATTGATCATCATTTAGAAGAATATTTTAAAATTGTAACATATGTACAAGCCACCATCAGACCATCGCCCCCCCCCATAAGGTAGATGTCCTTGGATTTATGGCCTATTTGGGCCAATGTAGCAGTGCATGATGGGAAATAATGTGTGTTAGTGCAAATAAGTTCATTATTAAATATTAGGTTTCAGAAGAGGTGACATTAGCAGCAGTTTGTTTCTGTCAGTGACAATGATGCTGTCAAATTACACTCCTCAGCTGCTTCTACTCTGAGCTGAAGTCACAACAGCCATTTGGTCAGACTTCCATAAACAACTCCAAAGGACAAGGAAGTAAGAGCAGGAACTAAGGGAGTAACCAATCAATCCCCAGCTCATGGTCATATACAGTCCATTCCACCTGCCTAAGGATGGAGCCGCCCATGGTGGACCAAAATCTGACTTCCCTTAATGATGGACTGTGACCTGAAAGTGTAAACCAAATGTTTCCTCTCTTCTTTGGGTTGGTTTTGGTCATGGTATTTATCACAACAACAGAAATCAAATTAGAACAGCCCTCAGCAGCATGCTGGAGCTTGGGCTTCAGTGGCCGGCATGCTCTTGCTCTTCAGATGGTTTCCTTTGACTTGGTTTCCATTAGTTGCTGTTGTTTATTCTGCAGCCCAGTGTGGTCTAGGTCCCAAGAAGTGAGTCTTGGAAATGGTAGCTGGACTTCTTTGTCGCAGAGTAAGCTATGCCTTTGCATAGCTTAGGTTGTAGGAGCATAGCTGTGGTCAACTGCAGGCTCCAGCTACTGGAAGCCCTATGAATTTGCTCTGCCAGCTTTGGGCAGCCAAACTGACCTTGCTTCCTACCTGTGCCAAATTCCTGGTGTCATTTATAACAAAGTTTCAGGTTTGGTGCCAATGGTGGTTTTCAGAGCTTTTAGTTTTATGGGTAGACAGATGTTTGAGGAAGTTTGAATATAGCCTATAAATTATAATCTCTTCAGTCATATGAAGGGAATAGAATTTAAAAGCAGACTATTAACAGAGAGAGTCGTTTATGTCTTTGAAAATGATACTATATATTAAAGTCTTTCCTTTATAAGGTAAACTATTAGACCTATTAGATGCATTAACTGAAATTGAGCCCAGATCCTCAGATTGGAGTATGATGGGGGGGGGATAATGTGTGTGTGTATGTGAGTGTATGTGTGTGTATGAATAAAATGTTAACTATGAAGTGATGTAATACTGTAATACTGTTTTGGGAAGCTTACAAGAATCACTTGTAAAAACAAATTAAATTGTACTTCTACCTTTCTACTTTCTCTTGATTAACACTAAAAGTTGCTTTTAAAAAAATTGATTATGGAATCTGGAGAGGTGATGCAACCGTGAAGAACATTTGCTACTCTTCCAGAAGACCTAGGTTTGATTTTTCAGTACCCCATGGTGGCTCATAACTATCTGTAACTCCAAGCCCAGGGGATCCAATGTCACATTCTGGTCTTCATGGGCACCTGGCATACACATGATACACAGACATATGTGTGGACAAAATACCCAAGATATAAAATTAAATTTAAAAACAAACAAATAAATGTTATTTAAAAGACTTATACTCATCACAGAGATAACTTTTGACCTTTTGCATTATTTATTGAAGAGATTTCTAACAGGCCCAAGCATTGCAACATGGTGCTGGCAGGTCTTGACCATCTCCCTTCCATCTCTCTTGCTCAAACATTACATTGTATTTCTAAAGCTAGCCCCAAGGTCTATTTTCTTATTTGGCCACTTCCACTAAAATGCCAAGGTCCAGTAATCAAAATTTATATTTTGCCTATACTGGCTAACAGGTCCAATCAGGACTTACCAATTCATCCTAAACTAGATTTCCTCTTTCTTCTCCTTAAAATCCCACTTCTTTGTGCTGAGATTTTGGTACCTGGAGTGTTCTGTACTAAATTTAAGGCCTTCTTACATATATCATTGCAGTTTTGTTTGAATATATGACAGTCAACATCTCAGAAAAAAAGCAGTAGACCATGGAATTAGAAACTCCTTAAGATTTTTAATGTTGTAGAATATTATTTTAAGGTATGTTACTTTTGTTTATATTGCATTTCTTTAACTCAGTGAAGCTGTGTTACTTTGTGTGTCTAAAATACCTGATGGTCTAGGAAAGAGCTGAATGGCCAATAGTTAGGCAGGATAAAGTATTGGCTGGGCTGGCAGAATAGGAGAAATCTGGGAGAAAAGAAAAAGTAGGCAGAAAAGGAGGATTCCAGGGGCCAGCCACCCAGATACACAGCAAACCACAGAATAAGAAACAAACTAAGATATACAGGAATAGAAAAAACAATAAGCCCAATAATTTAAGAAAAGCTGACAAGAAACAAGCCAAGCTAAGACTGGGCATTTATAATTAAGAATAAGCCTCCATGTATGATTTATTTGGGAGCTGGAGTGGTGACCTCCCCCCTACAAAAAAAAAAAAATGAGCCAAAAGAGAAAACAGCTAAGGAGCCATAGAGAAAAGAGGAAAAGCAAACAAAATAAAACAAATAAACAACATCATTTTAACCCTAAAGCCATATTAGTTCCCGACTTTAAAACCTGAGATAGTAAAAACAATGGTTGTCCCAAGTGACTTTCTTCCTCTTCATCGTCTTGTTTTTCACAGTATATTTTTATGTGTTTATGAAATTTATAAACAAAATGTATTTTATTTCCACCTGAATAACAACAAATAAATACATATGTAAATGAATGAATATGGCACGTACATGCCATGGAAAAATTGTGCTTGTAACTAGCCATTAAATTTAGAAAGTGCAAGATTCAAGTCCCCAAGCATGAGGCAGTATCATAGGGGACACCATGTGACAGAAGCTGCCAGGATCCCTAGTGGTTCTGACTACTTGAGTTTGTGTTTACACTTCTAAAGATTAAGAGTTTAGAAAGACTCTAAGGTTCAGAAAGCCAGAAGTGTCAGGCAGATCTATCCACTGTGTTTTATCCAAGTGTGTATCCCTAACCCTAACCCTAACCCTCTGCACATGATCTGGTGGAAGCATCTCAGCTCCCACGCTGACACTGCAGCATTCAGGATCATCTTGAGGCTCTTTGGGCAGCTCCCACACAGACTTATGACCTTTGTCACACTTCTGAAATGCCTCTTCCTCATTGCTGGGCTGACTCACATTTCTAGGATCTGATTCTGCAGTATCTTTTCAATATAGCCTCATGTCACATGTCCATGCTCTCTCTTCTAGGCACTTCTGAATCTCATTTAAACTTGCATATGGCATTCTCAGAGGACTACACTTCCATCTAACCTTTTCCTCAAGCCTCACTGTGATGACTCACAGTAGTGATTTAACACATACTGAGTGTTAAAACTCTAAGAATCAAAACTTACTTAGGTCCTATTTTTCTGGTGCATACTGCAGTTCACACCACTATCCTGTCTTCATCCCTGGTCCCAAGAGATTCTCTTCTGCTGTCTGCTCAGTAACACAATCTTCTTGAGACCTGTGTTGGAGAGGTCCTGTCCCCAACCACTGATGGGACATTTGCTGATCTCTGTGACAGTGCCCATCTTGTCACTAGTCAATAAATCAACCATGAAACATATGACTAATCATGTGACTGGTTCCAAGTTTTACTTGCTTGGAATACAAAAGATACCTAAAGACCCAATTCCTAGGCATCCCTTGTCCATGCCTACGGATTGCTGGCTTGATGCCTAGATCGCTCTGTGCCCTAACCTCATCCTTGCCACTAGGCCAAAATTCACTCACTAGCATCTATACCTCAATTAGATCCAACTTCTCTCTCTAACCACCTACTAGCAGATGCAAGTGATGCTTTCTCTGATCACTTACCTGTCTAGTATAGGACAGGTGGTGTCTTGTAGAATTTCAATACAGACAGGCAAATTGTACTGATTTGGGAGCTGCTTGAAAATGGAGGAAAGGAAGACAAATATGAGGCAGGATTTGGATTCTAATAGGCTGAGTAGAAGATTTTGAAATACAAAGGAGTCATAGAAGAATGAAAGCGCAGAAGAAAGAGTGTTTCTAGGAAGGAAAATAAGTTCAGCAATTAAGAATAGATAGTGAGAGGCCAAAGATATAGGTCAGTAGTTAAGAGCTTGGGCTGAGCTTCCAGAGGGTTCAGTTTGATTCCTAACATGCATACAGCAGCCCATAACTACCTATAACTCCAGTTCTAGGAGAATTGATGGCCTCCAAGGGCACCAGGCATACATAATGAGCATAGCTATATATGCACCTATACATGCATATGCTCACAGACATATAATAACAAAATAATAATTAAAAAAATAAATCACAATGAGTATCATTTTAAATATACCCATGGGTGGTATTAAAATATTGAGAGATGCATGGCATTACATCAGTCAAGGACCAGAGAGCAGCTGCTGGCTGTGTGGGCATTTATCAAGTGGAGTCCAGGAAGCTGGTTGAAAAGTTAACAGAAGTTCAAAGGAGTCTGTGACCTGAGCTAGAACCAATAAACTATGATAAGCCCTGTTGTGGGATATTTGTACACTGTGTGAGGGGGTAGTGCTGGGATTGGTGTAATAAAAAGCTGAATGTCAAATAGGAGGTATAGGGAGAAGTTTGGAGGATTGAAATTTAAGTTATAAGAGCTGATTGGGGGCTGGAGACATGGCTGAGCCATTGAAGGCTAGGCTCACAATCAAAAATAAGAGCTAGGTAGAAACAAGCCTAAGCTATAGGCCAAGCTTTCATAATTAAAAAAAAAAAAATGTCTCTGTGTCATTAATTGGGAGCTAGATGATGGGACAGAAAAAGGCCCATTACAAACCACAATAAGCTATCATCTAAATTTTAGCCTCCTTTCTCCATGATTCCTCCTCTAAGATTTAGAAGCACCCGTTGTAAGGGAGTTCCGACCCCTTGATAGTTGGTCCAGGACACACTCAGATACTAGATACTCAGCACAGAGGAGATTTATTACCCTGGAAGGGCAAGCGGGGCTGCACAGGCAGGCAGCAAGCAGCAAGAGCAGCAGCAGCAAGCAAGAAAACAAGAAAGCTGGTTGGCAAGCATTTTGGGTTGGTAAATCCCGACTGAACGTGTTAGCCAAATAATGAATATTGACTGTTGGACGATGGTGTTTTGTCTCAGGAATGAGTCAGTGCCAAATAAGGGACTAGACCTTTGAGGTTAGCTTTAGGAATGTAATCGGATGGTTCTCAGGAAAGGAGAGGAAAAGGAGTAAAGGGTAAAACCTGCCAACACAGACCAAGTTTGCCATGCTCAGGCCTGCTAGAACCCTTCATTCATAAGCAGTGGGCAGCTTGACCTTCTCTCCCTCCCTATGAACCCTTGGCTTGTTTTGCAGTTTCTTCTAGACCCCAGGAAAATCACTGCATTTTCCTCATTGTTGTATACTTCTCATGAGTTTGTAATGGCAAGGCCACTCTCACTCCTTGGGCATGTCCCCTCCCCCAACTCACCTCTTTTATTCTTACAAATAAAAAAGAATGGACTGCTATGGATTTATGCAAATTCAGTTTTTAACCTGCCAGCCAAAGAATAGGGCATGGAGATTAATTCTTAAGATGTTTTTAAGCTTTTGAATTTTGAGTTCCAGGGAGAATGTTTTTTATTTTTCTTTTTGGCAGATTTGATATAGACATAAAGATGGAAAATTAATTGTTAGCCTTAGGCATTGAGGGGAGGTGAGGGGTTTTATTCACCATGGTTAGGAAGGACAAACTTATTGCCTAAGGTTTTAACTCTATATTAGGAATTTCTGATTCAAATTGAAAACACAACAAATGCCACATAACCAAATTGGCTGCATTGCAAGAAGGAGGGGCCACTCCTTGGACGGTGGGGCAGACCATTAGCATAGCTAATGAGAAAATCTCTAGCAGGAAGACAGGGATGCTAGATTGTAGCCTCACTTGTGCAAATATCATGCTGGGAACTCAGAATAGGAGACTTTGATTTTCCCAGACTACTTCAGTTCTAGCTTTGATCAAGGAGAAATGCAAATTAACTTTGTCTTTTACCTGACAGGTGTGTGGGAGGTTCTCAGAGAGCAATAGCTTGGATATCTAGCAACACTTCAGGCTCATCTGGGCTTTGTCCTTTTGTTCCAGCTAGTTTAATGGGGATAAGAGGCATTGATGGCAGGACTGTTTTTTATTCAAGGCAGTCCCTGAACTGCTCAGGGAAGACAGACTGCCACCTCAGAATCACAGGGTCTTGACTCTGCCTGAGATTTGCCAACTGATGACATTAACACCCACTCACACGTCTGGAAAACGTCTTGCTATTCACCATACCTGTTTATTCTTTTCTACTCTGGCTCTTTGGCACTGACCTTGCTCCAATCCCAAGAGGAAGTCTCCTGGCATTGAAGCCATTCTGGCAGAACTAGCCACTCATTCTGTGTGTTCTAGACACCCTGCTGACTACAATCTCTCTCATAGGTGATGGAGGACTCATCAGATCTTTTAAGAATGAAGAAGGCATTTTATCTGCTTGAAAGCTGGACGAAAGGAAGACATAGTATCCGGATAACTAGTTTATTTACAGACATAAGGACAATACGTTTCTCAGTGTTTTGATGTATACTACTTAAGGTTATTGTCATGGAAACAGCTGTTTACTCTCTGCCTTTAACTATGTCTTATTCTTATGTTTTTTTCACTACCCAGGAATATAAATATTTGCTTCACCCCATCACCTTCTCAAGCTTTGGCATCAACATAGGCACCTTTTCCTGACAAAATTACTTATCAGATAAAATGTTCTGGAATGAATTTCTTTATGCTTTGCTTTTTTTTTTTTTTAACCAGCCTTGTGTCATTTTCTCGATTATTAGCCCATTATTTCTAGGGCCTTTGATGCTGCTGAGTATCCTCTTTACTTAAAGAAAGGCTCTGTGAACATAGCCTAGAATTCTCCTTAACTCATCAGTGCTCTATTTTTTGATGGGCCCCTTTTTATTCTGTTGACTATTAACCTATGACTTTTTTTTCTGAATCCTGCCCCATTTATTCTCCAATTAATGCTTGAATCATAATTGTGGTGATTCTGTATGAGTGTTTCAACGCACATGAATTAGTCAGGGTTCTCTAAAGGAACAAAACTTATAGATTATATATATATTATATAATGTAATATAATTCATTATGCATATGGAATTTATTGTAGTGGCTCATAGACCATGGTACTGATAGTTCAACAATTTGCTTGTAGACAGAAAGGCCAAGAATCTGGTAGTTGCTCAGTCTCCCAGACTGGATGTATAACAGTTCCAATCTGGTGCTGGAGTCCAAAGGATTCCTGTAGAGCTGCTGGTCTTCAAACTACATTGGAATCCCAAAGAAGTAGGTTCTAATGCCTTAGCATCAGGATAACTGAATTTGCCAGCAAAAGTAAGGCCAACCAGGCAAAAAGCAAAAGGCTACCTTCTTCTATGTCTTTTTGTGTGGACTGTCACCAGAAGGTGTGGCCCAGACTTAGGATAGGTCTCTCTACCTCAAACAGTCCAATCAAGGAAATCCCTAGTAGGCATGGTATATATCTTTCATGTATATACCACTGGTCCTCTTGGATAGCCAATCTCTCCATAGTCTTGCTGTCCATAGAACAGATCAATTGGGTTTAAATCTTGGATCTAATCAATTTATTTGTTGTGGTAACTTGGGACAAGTCACATTTATAATGCCTCAGTTTTTTCAACTGGAAAGTGGATGGTGGTGTTGATAATAAAGTGGTTTATTCTGATTAGTGGATTTAATGAGTAGTGCTGGTGTGGAAATGACTTAGCATATCCTGGCACCATAGCACACAGTTAAAAGGACAGCCCTGGCACCATTGTGCACATTGCAAAGAGCCTGCTCTGGCACCATGGGACACAGTGAAAAGGCACTACTATAAGTAGTATTTTGCCTTCATTTATATGTGGCAACTCACCAAGTGAGTTCCATTTCTCCTTTTATCATTTTTCTAACTATGTTTCATTTCTAATATCATTGAATAAATGCCTGAAATTTTGAAAGTTAGAATCTCAGAGCCTTCTTGCTGGTGAGGTTTAAGGAATGAATACCAGGGAAGAAGGGAGAAAATATTGGAAGAGCTAGAGGTCCAGGGTGGGATGATTGCTTCAAGATACTATTATTTACGAAAAAGGAGTTTTACCCAGGAAATCTCAGCAATAGCCCCAGTGGGTAGGGACATTGATATAGCCTCACATATGGACCATCCTTGACATGTCTAGCAAACAGATCATACATTGTTTGATTTTGAAAACAAATAATTCATTTGAAAGTCTTGGTTCTTCTTAAGCAAAGTTCTAAAAGATACAAAATAACAGATGAACTATAGGGGTTCATCCTTCTGGAGTAGGATGCTTAACCAACATGCATGAACTCCTGCGTAGTGTCACCTTTCTACAAAACATAAAAAGTAGAAAAGCCTAGGTTATATTATCAGCTCATTAGATATGCTGACTAACATGCTCACACTCCTGGGTAATGCCACCTTTTCACAAAGATAAAGAGTAGAAAAGTCTAGATTGCATTATTAGCTCATTAGATATGCTAAGGAAGTGGACTTGCTAAGGATAGTAACTGGTGGATGAGACATCTGCAGTGTGACAGATGAAGTAATAGTATTGACTTCTGTTTCCTTCTGGCTGCTTCTCATGCTTTACTGAATCAAACACATTGTACCTGTGTCCTCTTTAGAAAGAGGAAAAGGTTCCAGATTACATCTGCTTCAAGATGGTGTCTTTTTATATGACAGGTAGGCTTCTCCCAGGAAGTCTGCATAATGACATGGGCAGCTGACAGGCCAACATGAATGGAAAATTCTCTCAAGGCTTCACCCCTTCAAAGATCTACAGACAATGGTTGCTGAGGGGAGGGGAATCTCTCTTCTCCAAGGATGAGCTCCTGGTAGGCCAGCTGCTTCTAAGAGATCATCCCCAAACACATGAATAACACTAAATTATCTCAGCAGTTTGTGTTCATAAACATTATATATACACATAAACATATATGTATATAAATGTTTTATGTATACATATATGGATATTTATGTATACATATATGGATATTTATATATCAGCTATAATTAAAGAACAAGAGGTCATGAATTTGAGAAAGAATAAGAAGGACTTGTGAGGAAATGAAGAAAGGGAAGAGATGGGGAAGCTATGTAAATACTTATATATGAAATTCTCAAAACTAAATATTATATCCTGTTATTGAATAAACACTCAGGGTTTATATTATTACATTCATATTAATATTGACCACCATTTATAACATTAGAATTACAAGTCCTTTGTTATACAACTGTTGGTTTAGTAGTTAATAATGGTCTCATTTTAAAAAGTTGGTGTTTCAGCTTTTAATTAAAAAACAAACAAAAACAAACTACCAAATGCTTCTCAGCATGGATGCACACATTAAACAAACTCAGTTTGACCCTGACCACACCTCCATTCCCAGAAGCTCTCTGTGGCCTCTGTTCTTATCTTCCCATCTGGGCTGGCAGCAGAGTTTCCTGAGCAGTTATCATCATGGGAAATCCTTTTTCTTTCCCTTAGGTTGGGTCCCGAGTTTTCCTCCTTCTTGGTTTACTCATTTATTTTTGTTTTTTGTTATTTGAAGGACATCCTTTGCTAGCTTCCTGGGAAGGGGCTCCTGAGAATACACTTTTGAGATATCTTTTTTTAGCTTTAGACTTTAGTGGAATCTTGGCTGGCTGTAGAGTTCTATTTTAGAATGATTGTTCATCAATAATTTGAACCCCGTTTCCCTGTCTCCTGACTTGCTGTTGTCACAGGTCAGTCCTACCAGCTGTTGGCATCACTCTGTGTTTACAGTTTGTCTTTTATCTGACTTTGTTACTGTGTTCTGAGATTTCTGAAACATTTAACTTTCATTTTAAGCTAGTGGGAGAAAATAGTAAGAATTCAAACCTAGTTTTACTCAGGAAATTCCAGTGTCAAATTAACTCTGAAACACAGCACTTCATCATTGTGAACAATTCGGGTTTAAATAAACCACAGTGAAGCCTTCTGGGCCCACTGGCTGCTAATTATTTAGTGTTCTAACCTCACATCCTTTGCCTTTTCAGTGCATCCCGTTTCTTTTTCTCAGCACTTTCATTACAGAGTAAGCATGCCTTTAAATTTTTAAAAATTATTTCATTTTACCATTTTGAGAATGGAAAGTTATTTTTTAGCATTTGCGGTTGAATTTACATACTTAAGTCTATCTATCTGTTTAATTGCCCAATTCAATCTTTAAAAGGAATCATCTCAGTTTGCAATCATCATCATACCCTATTTTGTCCTCTCCAAATAAAACCTTGCCATTAACAGAAATTTGCTACTGTTATGTGCATCAAGTTGTCTGCTTTCTAGTTTACTAATTTGCTTCTCAGGACATTTCATGTGCCTGGAATTCTACAATCTGAAGCCTAATATTAACCATTTTTTCACTTTGCCTGCTCTCAGGGTTCATGCATGTTGTAGTTACCTATACTTAATTCCTTTTGATTAGCAAATTATGCTAATTGCAAGCACTCTGGATACAGGTTTCTGTTTTCATCTATTTGTGTTTAACATCTAGAGTACTACCTAGTAGCTTATAGTATATTACATATTTGTTTATTAAGATGGCCAATCCTAAATCAGTTTTAAAATATATCCTCAGAATTTTGTTTAAACATTATTGTTTATTATTATTGTATGTAACATGTATATTTTTTTTGGTGTACATGGAGGTCAAGAATAACTTAACCAGTTCTGTCCTTCTACCTTTAATGTATACTCTGGGCATTGAACTCCGGTCAACTGGCTTACACCGCAGTGCCTTTTACCCACTGAGCTATTTTATCAGCCCCCATCATCTTCTATAACTTTTATTTGGTCATGGCCAGAATTCTTGTTCTAAAAAAGTGTGACGATAGTTTAAAGAAAAATAATGTATTCTAAGTACAGATTGTTCGTATTCCTCTTCACAGTAGGAATAATGTACTATGTACCTTCTTTCTAACTTAGAAAGATCATAGGGTTTTATGATCTGTGACTCAGGTACTATGTCATGTTTATAGACACTGCTAACAGTGATATTGGACCAAAGAAATATTTCCAGCTTGGTTCTGAAGTCTCTATGATGAAAAAGATGATGATCATAGTGAGAAACACTAGTGCAATAACTTATTTCCTGTGACAATGTTCTAACTTTGCACAAAATTGTCTCTTTCCCCTTGAGATCATCAAGTATTTACCCTTTCCACCCTTTCTGTGTTTTTAAACCAAATGGAATTAGACCATGATTGAGTGAGCCACTGGCATTTTTTCCAGTGCTTGTGAGAAGGTCAAATGCTTGTGGATTCCTTTAATTCTAACTCCTTGCCCAGTCGACATATGGAAGACAGAAAATTATGCTAAGATACCCAAACTGCACTTTGTGAGACACCCCTGCCCCCAACTTTTAACACTCAAAAGAAACACATACATATGGCCTAGGAAGCCCTCTGCTGATGATGTGAGCATTTAAACCAATAAAAAGGTAGACTTTTAAAAGTAGCTTAATAGCTCTGAATTATCTTTCAATAGCTGGAGATCTACAGGAGCATCAAAGTGAAGGGGTTTCTTGAGGGGAGAGAGCAGGGCTTTGTGTGCCTCAGACTAATGTGATCTCTCTCTCTCTCTCTCTCTCTCTCTCTCAAAATAAATCTCTTTTGTGACTTCAGGGTATGAAAAAGCTTTAAATGGCCTCTGTGGGGGAACTCAAATCCAACAATGCAAACATCTGACTTTATGTTTGTTTTTTTTTTTTCCCCTCAAAAAGATGAGAAAGTCAGAGGGAAAGCTTGCCTATTTTTAGCCACGAAACAAGGTCACTAAATATATTATGTCAGTTAGTCCAAGCTCCATTTAGAAAATGGGTCTACGTAATACATAAAATCTTCTTTTTGCTACAATTGTAGAGTGATATGGGCTCTGTAATTATTATTTTCCTGGTTGGTTATGAGTATATGAGTTTTTGGTTGACATTTCTGAAATAAATATAGCTTCAGGAGCACTGGTGTTCTGATTTAGAAATCTGACTACATTAGAAGAAAATTAACCTTTTCAAAAAGCCAGTGTTCTAAGGAATGATTTTAGTCAAATGAGTTTTAAATGTTGTACCTGCATATAGAATTTCTGGAGAAATTGCAATTCCCCAGTGACCTGCCTTCTGAAGGAGGAAAATAACATCAAATAAATCATGTGTGAAGTAACTCTCCAAGTTGTAAAAAGGAGGAAGGATGGAGCTGTTTCTTTATACAGCATCAGGTTTAGAACTCAAATCAACCATTTATAAGTACTTTGCAAATATGCAAAGAAAAATATTGTAGGAAGAGATCAGGGGCTTTATGTTTCTTAAACTAACATTAAAACACACGTACAGAGTATCTTTTTAAAATAAATCTCTTTGTGAAGTCTGGGTCTATGTACAGCTTCTCGTAAGTTATATGCTTGTTATTGGAATCCTCCATGATACTCTATTTATTCATGTATTTCCAATTTGACAGCTGCTTCTACTATGCTAACACAAACACAGAATGAAGCCAGGGAGTTGTGCAGAGGCATGCTAGACTATCATCCACTGCAGACTTCAAATGCTGAGCACCTTGCGTGAGAAGACAATGTTCCCGATTTTCTGACTACCAACTCAGGTGTGCTCTTTATTGTTCAGTTAGCTTAACAACATTCCAGTCCCAATCTTACCAGTTTGCAGGAAAAAGTTCCTTTTATGAATTCTTGGGGCTCCTGGTCACTTCAGAATTAGGTTAAGATGTTGAAGCCTATAATGGATTGAATTGTTGGTCCCTAAAGTAGGTGTTGAGGTCTTCACATGCAGTTGAACAAAATGTAACCTTATTTAGAAATAGATCATTGAATATACACGTAGTTAAGGTGAAGTTATAATGGAAGAGCCTGGGTTCCCAATTATCTGTGACTACTGTCCTTATTTAAAGAGGGCAGAACACAGAGAGAGAACATAGTCATATGATGGCAGGGACATCAGTGATGTATCTGCTGATCGAGGACCATCAGACTGTCAGTGTTACTTGCATATCAAAATGGTGAGGAAGGATCCCAAAGCAAGGTCCTGTGGACAGCCTAACCTTAGCTTTCCAACTCCAAAGCTTAGAGAAGAACCAGCTGTCATCAGCCAGTCTGTTTGCAGCTCCTTAAAACAGCAGCCCTGGGGAACTAACCCCACTTTAGGCCTCCCATGGATCCAGGTGGAATAGCAGGCATCTGTTTTCTCTATTTCTGGCCACAAAGATAATGGTGAATCGGTCACTATCTTGTTCATAGTACCTCTGGGCCTGGCAGTTCCTGTTGTTTGAATATTGTTCTTGAGACTTAGGTACATTTTTGGAGCAGAAACTTAGCCCATATCTGAACTCTGCCAATAATCTCTGGTGGCCACCAGTAAAGCTCTAACACTCCTGAGTTCTGCTTAAGAGGCCAATGTCTTACTTTTTTTTTCTCACAAAGGAAAGTATTTTTACTTTGATATTCTTTTTCTTCTGTCTCATTTTTCAGATTACTGTTTCTTGTGTATCATTAATGTACCCTCTCACCTTTTAAGGAAGCAGGCCTTTGGAAAATAGCTAGAAAAACTTTTTCCTCCACAGGTGAGTCAATAACTCACAAATCATAGAGGAAGACTTGAACACCTGAACTGAGGAAGGAGGTAGAAAATACAAGTAGGAAAAAACCTATGAAGTAATCGATGAAACTATTCACCTGACACAAGATGATTAACAGAGTTACATTAAATTTTCCAATGCTTTTTACATAATTTATTCACCCTCCTTATATCCTGGGAATAAATTGAGCAGACTGAGTCTGAGAGACTAGAGAAGGGCATATTTAATGCAGCATATCAATGATATGCAGCCATTAATGGGTGGCTCCAAGATTCTATTTTGGGATTTTTTTTGCATACATAGTTGACATATATAAATCACACACATATGACATACATCTTTAGAGATCATCAATCCAATGATGGATGCATTGATTTTTTTTAAGACAGGCAAGGAAACCTGACATAACAAATGAAAAGTGAATTTCAACAACTCCAAACATGGATGGGGGAAATCACACTGGACCCCATCCTTAGATGAAGAACTATAAGCAATTAAAAACTGACAAAAGAGAAACAATTTGTCTTTCCTGGGGATGAGCCCCTGATTGGTTATCCAATAGCAATGTGTTAGCCTATATATAATGTTACACATATATTCTGTGTTATATATATATTTATATATATACAATATAAGCAACATGAAAATGATTCAGTAGATTGTATTTGTATATTTTTTCATTTATATGTATGAAATGTATATGTATCAATAGCAGTTAAAGAACAGGAGCCCCATGAATTTGGGAGAGAGTGTGAGGGTTTCTTATGGCAGAGGCAGGAGATGAAATGATGTATTATATTTTAATTGAAATTTAAAAAGGAATTATCTTGGATTTTTAAGTTAATTACTCTAAAGCCAACTTCAAACTATATATATATACATATATATGTATTTATGTATATATATCACTCAGACAGATGTTCAGACGTATGCCTGGATATTTGGAGCAAGACCAGGTGATGATGATGATGATGATGATGATGATGATGATTAGGTACCAGGCATGGTGGCTTCTATGTATAATCTAAGCACACTGGAAGTAGATGCAGAAAAAAGGAGTTCAGGCTCATTTTCAGCAGCATAATGAGTTTGAGGCCAGCTTTGGGCTGCATATCTTCTCCTACCTGGCCCTCTTCAAAAAAAAAAAAACAATAGAGTTCCCAGGTGATATTGGTCAATTGAAGAATCATTAACCTAAAAGATGAAACTGACCGGCACAATGGGTACTGATATCTTTAGCCCAAATAAATATATACACTGAGCATCCTTGATCATTCAGATAGTCTCTGCCCATGTACAATGGGTTCAGTGTACAGTTATACTTGTCTACAATGTAGTTTTAAATCCACAACTGAAATCTAAAAATGAACTTGTGAATGTCTCAGATATAATCCCTGCTACTTTCCCATTAGTTTGGCAGGAAGTATTTATGCCGTTTGGTAAAAGAAGAAACTGAGCCTGTTTCTAAGTAACAACAACAAAAAAATCAATTACCAAGACAAGTCTAGATGTTACTTATTTACGTGTGTGTGTGTGTGTGTGTGTGTGTGTGTGTGTGTGTGTGTGAGAGAGAGAGAGAGAGAGAGAGAGAGAGAGAGAGAGAGAGAGAGAGTCCATTGAAAGATCAGCAAGTGTTAATGGCAGAGATCTCCATCCACTTAATCATAATTTTAGCTGAATAAGGTTAGATACACCCCAGATTTTTGAGTGTCTATGTGATCCTCAAGTGCCACTAGCTAGTTCTCTTAATTTGATCAATTAGCATTTCTGAAACTAATATCCTAAATTAACTGTGCAATTTACAAATGAAGAGGGCTCATTTTCAATGGAGAACTGTTTAAAAATACCCATCCCTATTGCAACAATCCGTCAACTTCAGCAAGTCTCATAGGCAGACACATGAAATGTTGTGTGAGGGAATTATACTCATAATGCTGCTTCTTCCCATTCTTGGCTGGGATGGTAGGACCATCAGGCACAATGATGTACCAAAACCAGGAGAAAACTGGGATGAACTGCATAACTACTTATGCCTACTAACGCTGAAACAGTTGGTCCAGGAGATCTAAGTAGACAAGGGAAAGTCTCTCTGATTGAAATTAATGGATAGTTTATGTTTAGACAATAATGGACATACTAAATGAAGCCTAACAGGGAGATGCCATCTAGTTAATTATACAGCAGGCATGGCCTGGACTGAATGCAGAGTGCAAACCAGGAAGCCCAAGTGCTGGGGGAAGGCAGTCAAGAAGGAAAAGAAAGTAATGTCACTTAAGCTAACCAGACTGAAGCTTATCTCTTGCCCAGAAGTTGTGGTATTAGTTGTGTTTGTGTAAGAAGTAATAAGTAATAAAACTTGGAAGTCTGGGGCTTGCCTAACTGCCAATATATGCTGTTCTTGCTCCTTGTGGGCTGGCTTCATGTTCCTCCATGTGGAGGCTGGAATAGCTTGGTGGCTCTTGTACCAGCCAGAAGGACAGCATCATGGTAACAGAAAACAAAGGCAAAAACGTTTGGAAAGACTACCAGTTTTGACCTCAGTGCCACCTTTTTTAGTCCCTGATCCACTGGGATTGATTTTGTAGGGGGCACATCTGCTGGGGGGCTCTATGCTGCTCTGACTTCTTATATGCCTTCTTCTCCAATAAGTTTCCTAGCTACATAGGCTCCTGCTTTGCTATGCTCTCCAATGCTATCCTAAATCTGTGCTCATTGGTTTTCAGTGATTTTCAGACACACAGACAGACAGTGACTCTGTAGTAATAAGTTCCTGGCCTGTACTAGCCCCAAGATCCAGACTAGCAGTCCCAAATAGACTGCCCACAGTTGCTTGGTCCCAAATAATCACACAAGATCTTATATTAATTACATGCTCTTTGGCCTATGGCTCAGGACTATTGCTATTGCTAGCTGGCTCTCACTTCTTTTTTTTTTTTTTTTTTTTTTTTTTTAAAAAAATTTGTTTTTTTTTTTTTTTTTTTTTTTTTTTTTTTTTTTTTTTTTTTTTTTTTTTTTTTTTTTTTTTTTTTTTTTTTTTTTTTTTTTTTTTTTTTTTTTTTTTTTTTTTTTTTTTTTTTTTTTTTAAAAAAATTTTTTTTTTTTTTTTTTTTTTTTTTTTTTATCTGAAACTACTTGTAAGAACAGGCTTTTTGTATTCATTTGATTTTTTTTTTGCTCTTTTTTTTCTTCTTTATTTATTTTGTATTTATCAAGAAAAACAGTAAAATGAATTTAAAATGCTGATAAGTTAACAATAATTATAAAGAAGATAAAAATCGTAAGCATGACTTATCAAGGGTGATAATGCAAAAAAGATTGCTACACATAAATTTACTTTGTGTTCAGCTTTCCCTCTGAATTTTTTTTTCCATCC